>JBCEWC010009339.1:0-18866 GCA_038996855.1 Solanum aculeatissimum
ACAACATCAATATCATGCAATCAGAAGTGAAAATACATCAAAACGAAGAGCAAAAGCAATAGATCTAACCTTTAGATAACGGACAAAACCCTGGCCGACTGCGTGAAGCCGCCCGACGCCCGACACCCGACACCCGATGCACAGAGGCAGCGACCGCCGACCGACGAAGAAGACTGAAGGCGCGGTGTCGTGTCTGACCGTCGTCTGGCGTCTGCGACTCTGTGTGAGCGTGAACCGTGAAGTACTGAAGTGTGAAGTGTGAAGTCTAAAGTGAAGCCGTGAAAACTGAAAGTGAAAAGTGAAACAAAACCTGAAATATTGATGAAAATTGAAATTGTTAAATGTTAAATTGTTAATGAAAAATTGAAAATTAAAAATTTTAAATAGTGAAATTGAGAAATTCTGAAAATATAGAAATTGGATTAGGGTTTGGGTTAAAAATTGGGCTTGGGTTAAAATTAAATTAGATTGGGCTTTTATTGGAATTTAAAATTTAAATTTTAAAATTTAAATTTAGAAGTATATATTAAATATTTAAATATTAATAATTTAATATTTTAATATATAAAACTTCGGTGTTTCGGTGCACCGCGGTTTAGGGACCCGTACACCGAACACCGAACCGAAGAACCGAAAAAAAAAACCGAAATAGAACCAAAAAACCGACACCGAAAAACCGATTTAGTTCGGTTCGGTTCGGTTTTCTGGTTTTTTGCCCACCCCTAATTGCTATATTGTTGTGATTGGTCTGAAATTCCAAGACCATGAAATCCATAATCTTGAACTAGTCTTATCAAAGTGATGCCTTGAATAAAGAAGACTTGATGAAATATTGTTAATGAAGTGAAAAGTAATGATAAAGAATGATGAATTAAATATACTTGTATCAGGTCACATTTCGACACGATATAATTGGATCGAGTGTCACGTTTCAACACAGTATAATTGGATTGAGTATCACATTCCAACACAGTATAATTGGATCAGGTGTCACGTTCTGACACAGATATTATGAAATTGGGTATCACGTTCTAACATGATATAATTGGATCGGGTGTTACGTTCCGACATAATATTATGGGATCGAGTGTCACATTCTAACACAATATAATTGGATCGGGTGTCACGTTTTGACACGATATTATGGGATTGAGTGTCACATTCTGGCACGATAATATTAAAGAAAAATATATTGAAATGATTTAATATACTCAATCTCAAATAATCCATCTCTCAAAAGAAGTGTGGTGTGGAGGTCTGAGTCCTCATATTTGTTCGTGATATTGTTGTTTGATTATGTAGTTGTTTTATTATGTTGTCGCTTGTACTTGTTGTTTGCCACCTGTTAAATGTTATAGTTGATTTCCTGATGTTACTTTATGCATATTAATTACTATTTGGAGTCGGTCGATGATACCTACTCAGTACATGTGACTCGTACTGAATCCTACTTGTAATTTTCTTTGTTTTGCTTTTGTGGAGTGCAACGAGTGTTCCATTAACTTCGGCTCGCCCTCAACTCTAGCCAGTCGTCGGTATATCAGATTTCAAGGTGAGCTAGCCTTCTAGCTCGTATTGGATTCTATCAATTATAGCATGATGTCCTTAGTTTTTGGGCATAAACTATTTTATTTATCTATTTTGGTGTTGCTACTCTTAGACTTAGTATTTGAGATTAGATGTCCTTGGTGTGATGACTTTCAGGTTTTGGGAAAACGTTGTGTAATAGACTTAGTTTTTTGGTTATTTTTATTTTATAAATTTGAGCTTTCATATTATCATTGTACTTCATAAGTTGAATTTCTAATATTGGTTGAGATTTGTATCGTTGGTTCGCCCACTTAGGAGATTAGGTGTGGGTGCCACTCATGGCCTATTTTGGGTCGTGACAAACTTGGTATCAAAGTTTTAGGTTAATTGATCTCATCACATAAGGACAGGTCTAGTAGAGTCATACGGAACGGTAAGGGGACACCCTTACTTTTCTCTGAGAGGCTACAGGACCTTAGGAAAAATTCCTTCTTTATTTCTTTGTTGCTATTACTTGAATTCAATTGGTATCTAGGTGATACCAATTGGTATCTGATCTTTTCCACATTCTAAATCGTTTAATAGAGTTATTTTCTAAGCAACTTGTCCAAATTCATGTGTTTGTCCGAATTTGATCGACTACCTCTCATATTTAAAGTGGTTGAAACAGAAAAGCTCAAATCTTTATTAATGAGTTACCTTCAGATAAAATATTTAGAAAGTAAAGAGAGTGTATCACGCTTGAGAGGAGACAATTAGCGTGCTTAAGTTTATCGATCTGGAATAATGCACTCCTATTCATATGAATTGTGCATTTGAGCTAGGGCCAAATATGATGTACTTCTAGACTCTGCTCTCCAAATCATTGGTCAAATGTTATCCTTGAGAGGATAGTTAAGTTATGGCTATGAATACTTAGTGGTATTTGATCCCCTGAGAGAAAGTGATTGAATGCTTTTGTAAACCATAAGTGATAGAATAATCCTTGAGTTAGAAGATATAGAAACCATGAATAGTGAAAATAGTAAATGATTGAAGTAAGTAGCTAAGAGTCATGTGGTGATAAGCTAAGGAATGGGGTAATAAGTAAAGTGCCTCCTGAGTGTTTGGTCAAAAAGTAGTAAGTATCATTTGACTCTCATGATAGAAGGTAGAGAAAGAGTTGTTAGTTAGTATGAGATAGAGTACACTCGAATAAGGAAGGAGTCGATGTTGATATGTCATTGTGTTAGTAAAAATCAAGTATAGGTGTTGAATAGAAGAGCATAGGGCATAAGGTGGTAGACCTAAACTAGGCTCATGATTTTGAAAGAAGAATCACATAAAATTTATAGAGTTGTGAACTTAGCTAGGTAAAAGGTATAATGGATAAGATAGATACTATTTAAATTATGAAAGAGAGTGTGATGATAGACTATACTTAGATATACTGTGAGATAAAGATTGATTTCTTATCATAAGATTTAGTGGTTTAACATTTCTTAATTGTATCTAGTAGTTTAGAGTTAGTATGTAAAGATGATGGATATACATGTTTAGCACTAGACCCTAAGCTTGAACTTTAGGGGAGTATCATGAAAAGGGGGATAACATGACGAGAGTGATACTATTAGTTAGAGATTTGCTCTTGTAGAATTGACATAACATAAGCAAAAAATTAAGTTATTAACTTGAAAGAAGTGTCACGAGTATGGTGAATATAACCCTTAAAAGAAAATAGTGAATTGAGACTAAGTCATCAAATAAGAAAAAGGCCTAAGATATTTATCCAAGATGGTATATAATTGTGTGACACTTTAAGTTTATGATTTACTGTGGGTACCTAGATAGTATATGTGAGTTGTCAATGAAGAAGAGACTTATATAACCATCCTTTATTACGCTTAAAGAGTATTAGTTGTATCATATGCTCGTATGATGAGATTCAATATTGTATCCACGTTGGAGAAACTCACTAGTTTATTGCTATGAACACTTGAGTTAAGCATTGATAAGAAAATTTTTAGTGGTGGATCTTTAGTATGACTAATGCGTAGGTGGTGAAATGTATCTCAAGAATTTTAAATGAGGATTGGTGATTTATAATAAGTTCCAAGGGAGTGGATCAATATTGAAATGATAAGCTTATGGATGAATAAAGTCCCAACGAGTAACTTGGGGAAGACAATGGAGGATTTTAGTAGGAAAGTGCACATAAAAATTGGGTTAGTCCTTTGGATTAGTATAACTGGATTTAAAATATCATGTCGATGATAAGGGTTGCTTCAAGATGATGGTAATGGCTACTGAGTATAATGATAATGAGAATTCGATCAGGATGCAATCATATGATAAGGATTTTTGACTAAATGAATTCGGTATGATAATAATGATTGTGGATCTTTAATGTTATGAATTACTACTATTTGATGAATAATGTGATCGTATGAAAAGATGTAGAATGCGTTGAGACACTGCTCGAATAGAATAAAAAAGAGCTAGAGTAAAAAAAAGAATTAAATTAGTGAGATGTAGAGCAGCTTTTAGAAAGATACAAGAACAAAGACATTCACTTTGATGGTAAAGGTCAAAGATGTATCTTCCGAGAGATTGGAGAATTGAATTCAGAGACACATGATTCCATCTATTCTGCTTTAGTTATAGTGATAATGTTACGTATCATTGATCTGGGTTAGAAAACTATTGGGTAATATTTGAACAGAAAAATCTATATATGTGTGACTTGAATATGGTGATAAACTCTTGTTGTGATTTTGAGTATAGTAATTAGTACATTGAAAGTTTTATAAAGGATATGGTAAGGTTCATAAAGAGGCGATCAATAATAAGTTAGGAATACATGAATTTATACAGATCTTCATGGTATGAGTTAATGTTGACCGATAAGGGGGATTGAGTTATATGATTGGAGTTAGAATTCAAGTTCTTCATAGTGAGTCTATGCTCAAGGTAGTATGTTTTCTCAAGCCGTGAATTGGTAAAGTATGAAGTGAAGTGATCTAATTGTATTGGATGTTGAACATTTGAAAGGATTTATGCATGATTAAATTGTAAAGTTGGTTAATCTTAACTATTAAATGACCTAAGAAAGGGTGTTACTTAAAGCTTTCATTTATAGTATGAAAAACAATATATCAAGTTATTGGTTAAAGGATATTATTGGTGGAAAAGTTAGTTAAAGGAATAAAAATTGGATATATTGAACAGTTTAAGGAATTTGAAATTGACGTTATGAAAGAAACCTAAGAAAGGTGAAGTAATACACCTCTCGTATAGATCTTTCGTTCGAAGTGGAAGGTGATGGATTTTGACCTTTGAATTTAGACATGATCATATAGTGTGAACTGAGTCGGCACAAACTTATTAGGGGTTTATCCATAAATTTTTTTTAAGAATGAATTTAATTCAACTGACGAGTAGTGATGTGAGAAAGATATTGCGTTTATTTTTATTTGAATTATGCAAATTATGATAGATGACTTATGAAGAAACTATGGTATAGACCTAAAGTTCTACATGACTATTAAGGATTTTGGGGTAATTGAAATTACTCTATTGCTGAGATTGCACATACTATTGTAATGCTATCTTAGTAAAATAAGGTATTTGTGGAGACTCAATCATTCTAGATATGATGAAATAAATATTGCTTTAAAGCAATTGAAGTTTTTAGTAATTCTACAAGTGTCATCTTTATCATAAAAATTTATAGAAGAGCTGTCGTGAATACTTATACTTGTACGACAGTCTTAAGATTCATATCGTTGTTGAGATCATGGTCTGTCTATATATGGTTGGATGAAAGGCCTGTTGAGTCTAGCTCTATCGCTCTTAAGGGTCGTTTACGATCACTGCTATTGATCTATTATTTTTTTATAGTGTTGTTAGAGATTCTATATGCTTGAATTTATTGCTTGCTAAGGGGTTACTTGATCATTTCCTTCGTTGAGTTAGAAAAATTCAATTTTCTATGATTAGTATCCAATGTCTAAAGAACACATTTTTATAACTTAAGCTCGTGAGAAAAGTTGATTGAAGGAATGAAATCTTGACAAGATATGTGGTGGCTTTTTCATTATGAGTGAAGGGTGAAGGGTTCAAGTTCACTTTTGAATATAGCTGATATTATTGGCTCAAAATTTTATCGTGATTATGTGAGAAAAGATTTGTCCATATGGTTGTGTTATGATCGAGTGAGTTTTTGCTGATTGGGTTCATGAGTTAGTCTGTGACTTGAAAATTATTTCTGATTATAAATCTATCGAAATTTGATTCAAAAGTTCAGTTCTTAGTAGTTGATCTTGATGGATGATTTTAAGGAGGAGCTTAAATGGAGAGATGAACACCGATTTTAAAAGATCATAATTCAGACTTTTGGTAACATAAGTTATTCTTCTTTCTCCTTCTTTGACCGTTCGAGGACGAACGGTGGGTAAATTGATATCTGATGTAACGACCCATTAAGTCGTTTTGGAATATAGAGTTTTGTATGTTACAAAAGATTTATCTCATAAATTTTAAACGGGTATTTTGGAAAATTCAATATCTTTCGTTATTTAGTTAAGGGGTAATTTTAAGTAACTAATCTAATTGGTGGACTAAAGTAGTAATTTAGTTAAAATCCTACTGCTTATCCTATATTTATTAAAAATAGGTTAATAGGATTTATCAATTTTAGTACTAAATAAATAAAGTAAAAGAAAATAATTTTTAAAAAATAATATAATAATCATAATAAAAAGAAAGGGTTGCAGATGCAGCTCTATGATAAAGACTAAAATAAACAAAACGAAAAGAAACCGAAGAACGACGAATGGAGAAAAAAAATACGGGGAAGAAAAAGAAAGAGAAAGATTATGATTTTTGTCCCAAAATATCAAAGTAATTTTTCCCATCCTTTCTATTAAATTTTCTTGAGATTATGAATAGATTTTTTGGGTAGAAACGTGTATAATTTATAAAAATATAGTTCTAGGGTTCTTAGAATAAAATCTTAATTTGGGGGTCGAATAACGATCCGTTTTAGCTAAAATTTAACATATAAGTTTATTTAGTTATGGATAAACATAACCTGGAAGAAATTTTCATATTCGAATTCGAGGGCTTGAGGTGACTTTTTGACCCAATTTTTTAGTCGAAAATAAATATAGCAATATGAGTGTCATTAGATTCGTATTCTTATATAGATTACGTATTTGATAGATTGGAAATGTTTTGAAGCATCGAAGAAAGGAGAAACATTGGTGGATTAGCTAACTTGATTTCGGTTCTTCAGTTGAGGTAGGTTATGGTTTATTTTGTGTTAAAGAAACTCTTAATAGTTATTGATATTCATTGAGTGATATTGTGAAGTTTTATGTGCATTTAATCATTGTAGTTTACATGATTGCTATATTGTTATGATTGGTCTGAAATTCGAAGGCTATGAAATCAATAATCTTGAACTAGTCTTATCAAAGTGATGCCTTGAATAAAGAAGACTTGATGAAATATTGTTAATGAAGTGGAAAGTAATGATAAAGAATGATGAATTAAATATAATTGGATCGAGTCACGTTCCGACACGGTATAATTGGATCAGGTGTCACGTTCTGACACGACATAATTGGATCGGGTATCACGTTCTGACACGGTATAGGATTGGGTGTCACGTTCCGACATAATATAATTGGATCGGGTGTCACGTTCTGACAGGATATTATTGGATCGAGTGTCACATTCTGACATGATATAATTGGATCGGGTGTCACGTTCCGACACGATATTATGGGATCGAATGCCACGTTCCGGCACGATAATATTAAAGAAAAACATATTGAAGTGATTTAATATACTCAATCTCAAATAACTCATCTCCCAAAAGAAGCGTGGTGTGGAGGCCTGAGTTCTCATATTTGTTCGTGATATTGTTGTTTGATTACATACTTGTTTTATTATGTACTTGTTGCTTGTCATTTGTTAAATGTTATAATTGATTTCCTGATGTTACTTTATGCATATTAATTTTTATTTGGAGGCGGTCGATGATACCTACTCAGTGCATGTAGCTCGTATTGACTCCTACTTGTAATTTTCTTTATTTTGCTTTTGTGGAGTACAACGAGTGTTCCATTGACTTCGGCTCACCCTCAGCTCTAGTCAGTCGTCGGTATATCAGATTTCAGGATGAGCTAACCTTCTAGCTCGTATTGGATTCTATCAGTTATAGCATGATGTCCTTAGTTTTCGGACATAAACTATTTTATTTATCTATTTTGGTGTTGCTACTCTTAGACTTAGTATTTGAGATTAGATGTCCTTGGTGTGATGACTTTCAAGTTTTGAAAAAACGTTGTATAATAGACTTAGTGATTTTGGTTATTTTTATTTTATAAATTTGAGCTTCCATACTATCATTGTACTTCATAAGTTGAACTTTTAATATAGGTTGAGATTTGTATCGTTGGTTCGCCCACTTAGGAGGTTAGGTGTGGGTGTCAATCACGACCCGTTTTGAGTCATGACAATACCACATAACTAATTAAACAATCAAAACAAACATGATTCTCTTACTAACTATACCATACCACCAAAAATCACCATCCAAACAAGTTGTAAAGGTATGCATACTCTAAAGTTAAATATATGTAATATATCAAGGATTTATTTTCAATATTAGATATGTGATTTTTGTTACTTTTTTAATCTTAGAAAACTGCTTCTCTACATCCATTTGAAGTCATTAAGAATCTTTTCTTATGGATGATAATGATTGAAATCGAGAAGCTTGATAGAAAATATGACAATGAGAATTGAGCTTGATATTTCTTCTGCAATATTGACTTCTAATGAAATATTGAATTCTGGTATTAAGTTAATTTCTCTTTAATACAAATGATGACTTAATTTTATATAACACATATACATTCCATAATATTCTATTTATAAGGTAACATGATTAAAGATTTGTACTTAATAATATAACGTAAATACAATAATTTATTCTTTCTTATGGATGATAATGATTGAAATTGAGAAGCTTGACAGAAAATATGAAAATGAGAGTCATAATTGGACTTGGTATTTCTTCCACAATATTTACTTCTAATGAAATATTGAAATATGGTATTTAGTTTCTATTTTATATAACGCATATACATTCCATAATATTCTATTTATGAGAATATTATGAGGTAATATGATTAAAGATTTGTACTTAATAATATAATGTATATATATTTATTATCAATTAATGTGATACACATATGCAAAATATATATATTTGACTAGTATATATAAAATAAAGCAAGATATAAATAATGTGATGTGATACCTCTCTATGACTTAGAACTCTATTTATTTTTGTCTTTTTTTTTTGTAATCCTTTACTTTATTATTTTCAAGGACTGAATACAAACGTCCAAGACAAGTTCAAGCACAAGAAGCCTACATGACCTTATTATATTTGCGCATAACTTTTTTATTTTCGATATTTTTAATTTTTTGCATTCATTTTTTATTTGTTTTGTACAGATTTTTTATTTGATATAAAGTAAAGTAAGATATAGAAGAGATGATATGACATGTCTTTTGATCAAGAATCATATTTATCTTTTTTCTCCTTTTTTGATTTTTTATTTGATTATAAAGAGAGAAGTATACTATACTAATAAAAAAGAAGGGAAGAAAAGAAAATGAAAATGAACATCCAATTTTGTACTGAAACTTTTAAATTTAAATAGATTTACTTTATTTTATTATTATTTTTGTTTTCATTTTTCATTTGTTTTGTATAGATTTTATTAGTATCGAGTAAATCAAATTTTTGTTGGCAATTATTTATAGGGGAAATTACTTATATATATATATATAAAAGTAAAAAGTTTACAAAAAAAAAGTAACTCCTGTTTTATTTATATGAAAAATAGTCCAAAATTAGCGAAATTATACATGACTATACAATATAGTTATAAAAAGTATACATTGCTATACAATGTATATTACTTATACATGAGCTATACGCTAAATATACATTATGATACACAAATATACACCGACAATACATGTCTATACAACGAGGGTTGAATGCCCAAAATTGTAACAAATAGCTAAAGGTCAGTCGGATGACTACTTTTCGTAATTAAAAAAAAGTGGGTTATTTTTTGTGTAAATAATTTTTCTCAGTGGCTTGTGGGTGTAATTATCTCTTACTTATAATACTAGATAATTTAAGGCCTGTAAACGGGCCAATATGTCCTATTATTTGGCCTATTTAAAAAAAAATTGTAAAATATATTATATGGTAATTTGACCTATATCTTGTTGATATTAATTATTGGAACAATCACTTTTACATTGTGAAACTTTTGTGGTCTATCTTTTTTTTTTTACCACTACATAATGACATAAATTTATCAGGAATCAAAGTTAATCAATTTATTAGATTGAATTGAATTATATAATAATCACAATTCATTGTGTGTAACTATTTCAAAGATCAATATTTTAAATTTATTGCTCAAGTAGAAATTAAAACAAAGAAACGCAAACACGAATTTTGGCATATAATATATCTTAATTGATAACAAATTTTTTTTTGTAGACATAGTATTTGTTTATTTTTTTTTAATGTAGAATAATATCTACACTTCTAAAAAGTATGAAATTATCTATTAACTTCATCGTTACTGCATCGCTAATTGTTGGTAGCTAATATAAATTTGTCGTTATATGGGTTTAGTGACTAATCTTACTGTTTAGCCACATAATTTATCTGGCGCTAAATTTAAATTTTTTATAGTGATCTTTACTAAATACTTCAATCATTTACATCAATATAATTAAAAAATAACATATAGACTCAAATTGTAAGTGTATTTTGAACTTCTCTATTTAGAATTAAATTTTCAATTCTCTTATAAAATTTTCTACATATTATATAATTATATGTCAATTCATTTTTTGGCCTATATATTCTTATTTTATTTCAATTTTTTTTCTTTCACCGTTGGTTGGTTATCTAAAATTTTGAATTATAACTATGTATTTGTCATTTTTATTAGTATATGTTTACATTTATTTATTTATATAATTGCTAATAACTAATAAATTATGTGTTCAAAATATATTTAGTGTAATAATTCACTTTTTATATTTTGAAACTATTTTTTATTAATGTTATTCACAAATATAATATTTGTAAAAAGTCAAATTCCTCAAATATAATATTTTTATGAGATTTATTAATATAAACAGGAGATAAGTTGTTAAAATGAAATTATTTTTTCATTCCTATCTAAACAGAAGAACAATAATATTAAGCTAACTTGAAAAATAAAATAAGTAATCTACAATAATTAATTAATTTTGACTTAATTAATGTTAAAGTAAAATAATATTATAATGTAAATATACATAAATTGGATTAAGAATGTTTTTCTTTATTAATTTAAAATCAAATAAAGTACAAACATGATTATACCTTAGATATCACAATAATTCGTAAAAGAAGAAAGTTAAGTAAGTAGCAACAAAATAAGTTAATAGTTAAGTAAGACTTTTTTATAGTTTAAATATACATTTAATAAAGTGTGTCTAGTTTAATGGACCTTTTAACTATTAACTAATAACAAAATAGAGCAATTGAATTCTTGAAATTACTTATAGGAAATAAAAATAAAAAATACAAAAATTCATAATCTTTTGAAGAACTAATTGGACCCACATATTAAGATATATATTTTTTACTTTTTCATTATAGGACAATTAGAATTTTCTGAAACTTGGATTGATTTTTCTAGAAATATCATACACTTTGCATAATGTAATACACACTATGTATAATGTAATAGTTACTTTCAGCTTTTGTCCAATAGTTTTCTACCTAATAAATATAATAGAAATAAAAAAAAAACTTTGTAGAAAGAGTTAATATATGAAATATGAAATTTGTGTAGAATATTTAACTACGTAAATGAATTTAGAGGCCAGACATCATGCAAAATATATAATATGGTAATAAATTAGGATAAAATGAAAGATATATCCTTAATTTTTTATGTTTCATTTTTTTATTAAAAGATGCTTCTAGAATTATTATTTTTGCTTATCTTTCTTGGTAGATTTTTGTTAGCATGTGCAATTTGTTTTTTAAATCCTTGATCATCATTGATTTTATATATCTATAGAATAATAGAAAGATGTTTCTAAAAATATATTTTTTGGAGCTATATTTCTTGATAGATTTTTTGGTAGTGTAAAATTATATTTTTACCCTTGGTTGTCCTACCTTTCGTATTGATGCTTCTAGATTTTTATTTTTTTTTTGCTTATCTTTCTTGATAGATTTTTGTTAGCATGTGAAATTATTTTTTTATCCTTGGTCATCATTGATTTTATATTTCTATAGAATAATAGAAAGATGTTTCTAGAAATATATTTTTTTGGAATATATTTATTGATAGATTTTTGTTAGTGTAAAATTATATTTTTGCTATTGATCGTCAATCATATTTCTTTTTCAAATTAATTAATTGTCCTTTTTATTTTATATATAGTTGGATGTTAGAAAAGTGATGTGACATCATGTTTCTTTGATCATGAATCATATTTTCCTTTTCCTCCTTTTATTGAATTTTTATTTTATTATCTTTTTATTTCATATAATGCTAGATATTATAAAAGTGATGTGACACTTTTCTTTGGTCAATAATCCTATTTATTATTTATTTATAAATAATTTTTACTATATTTTTATTTATTTATTTATTATTATTATACAAAAATGAATATGTCAATTACTACTCCTTTCATTCACTTCTATTCTTTATTATAAAAATTTAAATGTCTCAAAATTTACTACTACACTTACTGCTATTCATTATTATAAATATAAAATTTAAAAGGCCAAATATTTAGCACTCCAATCTGTCATTTTCTTCATGAAGAATATAAAATATATTAAACTGGAGTACAAATTTATATTTAATATATTAATATGATTGAAGATAAAACAATAAAAAAAAAGAGAAAAAATAAAAGTCGAAATCTTCAATTGGATTTCAAAAGAATATTCTGTTTTTTAATTTTTTTAAAAAACATTTAAGAATTGAAAAAATGTTTGTTGACAATAAAATAATCATTAAACTAATAAACGATTGACATCTCATATTTGCCTTCGCCAAGTGGTACATCCCATATGTTTTTTAAAATTTTGTTTTACATTTACATTTATTTTCTTTCTCATGTGTAATTGATTTTTTTTTCCTTACAAATTATTCGTATCATTTGTTTTCTTTGTATAATGCTAAAAGTCATGAAGATTTGGTTGAATAATAAAAAAAGTGCATATGAACCAAAAACAAAAGAAAAATAAATGTCACGTGAATTTAGAATAAAGTTTGAAATTATTATGGTTGGAATATGAGAGAAGGCAAATAGAATTGAGGTGTGATGAAAAAGGAAGAGAAAAAAAAAACCCTACAATTTTAATTCCCTATCAATATCAATAACAAAGTGCGATTAATTAAGTTTTTTCATTTATAGATTCTTTTTCAAGAAATTTAGAAACTATGTTTGATTAATAAAAAGTAATTTTAATGACATTAGCATTCAACTTTATTTTAATTATGTGTACACTAATATATCTGTGACATTGAAGGAAAAAAACTCTATTATCAATATATATATATGTCCAAACATGAAATAAGAAAGTGGCAAAAGGTATCCTATCATAAAGTCTTTTATCAAAAGATAATATTAAATTTCACTTTAGAAAGAATTTTTCATTACTCTGAAAAGTTGGATTAATATTAGATTTCTCCTATTCTTTATTAATTAACGAAGAAAGATAAATATCTCTTATAGCTTTATATTTCTTTCAATTGTTCTTTATTTTTTTCGTATAATGCCCTTTTAATTAATTAAGGTTAAAATATTTTTAGTTATATTTTTTAATCTTATCAAACTATCCTTTTTATTATTTTAATATTTTGACATCAATAAAAATCATCACGTAAATTTTAGTTTTTTTCATTATCGCGCAGCACAGTCCAATTTATACATAACTTCAAATGTTAGGACTAAAAACAAACAAAATAAATAGTTACATTATAAATCAATGTTTGTTGAAACAACCATCATTTCAAGTACAGCTAGCTTCCCCTAAACATGTGTTAGTTACATGGTCACATATATCCCAATAGTAATAAAATGGAATTTGTCCCTTTCATCTTTTAAATCCTTTGTCATTGCTCCAAACTTCTAACCGAAAAAAAGAAGTAAAACTATACACAATCAAATACATAAGAAATTTCCAAAAGACAGCTGCAGGAAATAGAAATTTAAATGGTGTTGAAAACTGGAACCGCTAGTTGGTCTCTCAGACCTAAAACTTCAAACCTTTTCTTCATATTTACATGTCTTTTTTATGCTTCTTCATCCGAGTCCTCAACAACTCTCCTCATTTTTGCTCTTTTTGCCTTGGGAAGATCAGCAGCTTCAGCATCACTGTCAGACTCCGAAGCCACTACTGCTGGTGGACTATTGTGTGCCTCTTCCACTTCATTTCCTTCATCATCAGCAGCAGCAATGACCACTGACTCATCTTCCACTCCATGTGGACTATTGTATACCTTCTCCACTTCATTTTCTTCATCTTCATCAGCAGGACCGGCCACTGAATCATCTTCTACTCCATGTGGACTATTGTACGCGGCTTCCACTTCATTTACTTCATCATCATCATGAGCACCGGCCACTGAATCATCTTCTACTCCATGTCCTCCTTCATCATGAGGGTCTTCTGATGATTCTCTCTCACCTCTTCCTGCACCATTATTTTCTGCATCTTGGATTCCAGCATCTTCTTCTTCAGGAAAACTTTGTGGTTCTATTATCTTGAAGTCCCTGGAGGTGCTTCTTTTTGCATGCCTCAACAAATTTATTTTTGTTGCCTTGCTAATTTGTATGAAGTATTTCTCGCAATCTTCTATTTGGTATATCAAGTCCGGGATGCATCTGTTCTCCCTTTTGATTTTGCTGACAAGTGCTTTCGATTTCGTGCTGTCTACTTGTCTCTACAAGTTAAGCAGTAGAATTAAGAAAATTACTTCAACAAAAGAGGAAAAACTCTAGATTTAACAAGAGTCTGAGCTTTTACCATTTGCATCAATGGCACAAAATTGTAGAGAGGAGCTGTTAGCTGCCTGCAAGTTATTTCCACAAGCTTTTGGTACTTGATGCTGGGTAAAGGTTGTTGCACACCTTTGGAAGCAATTAGAAGCTTTGACATTCCGGCTAAGTTCTTGTAAAACCTTGCAGCTAACTTCACCAACTGCTCAGCCTGAGGATCTGCTATTCATCTTGGAGTTAAATGATTAACATATAGTATAGATTAATTAATCACAAGAATATCTAGATTCTTTTTAACATACCCTTAAGGTCCATCTTTACAAAAGAAGATAACACTTTTACAACAGCTTCTGCTCTTAAATAAACAGTCTCTTCTAGTGCCAATCGTGTATTCTTTTCATCATTGTGATTAACCAAAACCGCTCTTGTATTTGGAAGAGAGTATATCTTCAGTTTCATTATGACCCATTCGGTGTCATGAATAACTGATTCGACCAAGTCCAGTATTAGTGAAGCTAGTGGGGCACTAGTTGATTTGTTTATAATTGAATACGCATCCAGTGTCATTTGTGAATCTCCTCTTGCTGAATCTGTTCCCGACACTTTTAAAAGCTCTGCAGCCATGTCTTCGGCAATAATTAAGTCATTTGGTGCTGAAGTTAACAATATAGCAATAGATACAATACTTTTAGCAGCCTTGGGATTTGATGCTTTACTAGTCTTGCAGATGCATTTGGCCCAATTACCAACAAGATTCCTTTGTTCCTCTGGCAGTTTATTGCTAATTAACATCATAATATCACAAAGAACCTGACAGCAAACATATAGATGGTATTCATTAAAAAGAACAAACAGAATACATCATGAAAAACAACTCATGAGCAAATAAAAGATTCCTAATCGTATGCATTTACCTCAACTTCACGGAAGAAAGAACGTGCAAGCAGCATAGAGATCAGCGGCCTTATGCTATTTTTGATGAATAATTCTTCACTTGTATATTTGTAAGGAATGTCATCAGCTTTTTTGCATTGGTTATCGAGTTGGCCATCCATAGCATTGCCGCCTTCATCCCCAGGGCCAGAAACTGCAGCCAATTCATCCAAAAGAACAGAATAATCCAACTCATGCAACATTACTGCCAGCAATTCTTTCAAGGAAAGAAGTCCTAAATGGATATATTCCTTCCTGTCATCAAGATCTTTTTTCATATTAGCATCTTTTTTCCTACTATCAATCATAGATTTTGGTTCAGAGAGGAGGCACCAAATCATTTTCAGCAAAGGGGAGCCCAACTGCTTGATCTCCCCATAGATCAACATTTTTAGGGGATCTTGCTGTCGCATAACAGAGGATGCTTTTAGCTGACGAAGGCAAATGTTCAGAGTAAAAGAAAGAATTTTATAATATCGAGTTGGTGCCTTTCCAGATGGTAATTGGCTATGCTTTTGAGAGGCCACATTGTTGTTAAAATCATCACATTTCCATGATTTTACAGTGCTTTGCAATAGCTGATAGATAATTGAAGTTGCTAACAGAGGAACTCTTTCCAGACATAATTTACTGCCACTAAATTCAAGCTCCTCTAAAGCATTGCTTGCAGTGGGCAGTGTAGAACCTCTTTGAGTTGAAACACCACCCCGCCGACATATATTTTGGTCCAGAGATTCAAAAATACCAATAAAGTCAAACAGCTCTTTTTCCAACTCCAACTTTTTCCCATCAGTTGTTTTCCCAAATTCAGTCCCAACTATATTCAACATTACCTCAATTATTCCTGATAAAATTGAAGAACAACATCTCCGTTTTTCCTCTTCCAAGGGACTGGAGTCTGTATCCTGAGTTTTTCTGAGTAGGCCTGATCTAGCATGAAAATAAACAAAGATACAACATCAAACAAACATTAGCTTCATTAAACAACTAGTGCAAGGAAGGTGGAAATATCTGTATCTCAAGGGCGAAAAAGGCGATCAGAGTTGTAATGATCCTGAAGGTCATTTTTGTTATTTTTAGAAAAATTACCGTTTTGGTCCCTTAGATAGTCATCCCGAGTCCCGTTGGATCAATTTCTAGGTTTTAGAATTTTTGTTGAAAATTTGAGATTTTCAGGAAGTTTTGAATTCTAAAGGCTTAGGTTGCCTGATTTTAATTTTTGGAGTACTTTGGAGTTTCGAGTCTCGAAATGGAATTCCGTCGATTCCATCCGTCCCGGAATATGGAAATTGATCTAGGAGAGTTGTCAGAATCAGATATGGAGTTGTTTTGGTGGATTTGAGGTCTTAAGTTGGAAGTTTGAGTTTAAGTGAATCCATGATTGATTTGGTCAACATTTTGAGTTTGGATATTCGAATTGGATTTTTGTCGATTCCCTTGGAGGGGGTGGGGGGGATTTTAGCTCTGCAATGAACTTTGATATAATTTTTGGAAGTCCCGAGAGCATTTTGATATTTTAGGACCTTAAAGTGCTCTAGTTGCGACTAATCAGATTCCGAATAAGGATGTTAGCATAATGGAAAGATCATAGAATATCATGTATGATCTACATTTAGTGTAGAATATTGTGTAGCATTAATTGTAGAATATACACGAGATATTGTAGATGTTACATTTGGTCTAAAATAGAGTAGCAATAGTTGTAGAACATATGTAAGAGATATTCTAGATGCTACATTTAGTGTAGAATAGTGTGTAGCATTATTTATAGAATATTATGCACATTAATTTGTAAGATTTACATTAAGGATAGAATATTTTTCTCGTGTATAAATACTGATGTATTTGAATCAATGAATTGAGACAATCATTCATTGGTTTCTCTCGTGTTTTCTCTGTTCTTGACAAAGGAGACCTCAAATTTGATTTCTAATGATTTCACTAAGTCCAGAACGCCGAATTTAGTAGGGTTGCATATATGATTTGTGTAGGCAGGATTTTGAATAAATCATGAGGGTCATTTAGAGTAATTGATGTTAAGGAATTTTTGGTGTATGCTGATTTTCTATTGCAGATCCCGCGATCAACGGGAGGTGGCCACTTTCAGGGTCATTGCTTAAGCGAGGCCCCTTTTGCTTTTGCGAAGGACTAGTTGGAGTGGCATCCGCTTTCGCGGCCAGGTGTCGCAAAAGCGAACCTGGCAGCACAATCGTGACGCCTCCTTATTGGTGAAGTATTGCTTAAGCGACCCTTGGTCGCTTTTGCAGCATCAGAGACTTGATTTATGGATTGATTTTCGGTTTTAAATCTCATTTGACGCTTTTGAGCTTTGGAAACTCGTGGATGGTTATTGTTTAAGTAATTTTTCAAGTGTCATTTATCAAATAAGTAATTTTAACTTTGAATCTTCATCACCCATTGATTATTTCATAATTCAACTTCTAATTCCCAATTTTGAACTTTAAACTTTGAAGGTTTTTTCATGAACATGAAACTTTTGATAAATTGAGAATTGTGAATTGATTTCAACCCCGTTCTTAAAATAATTTTTACCAGTAATCTCCAAATGCTTTGAATATCGTGATTTTGTATTAATTCTCTATCTTACCCCTAATTTTTTGGGAAGGAATTTTTTACCCATTTTGAATCCGATTTTCAACAACATACCTAGTGAGATCCCATAAGTGGGATCTGGGGAGGGTAGAGTGTACGCAGACCTTACCACTACCTCAAAGGTAGAGAGATTGTTTCTTGGAAACTCTCGTCTCAAAAACTTATAGACAGAATAAACTAGATATAAAAAAAGAGAAAGGAAAAGAAAAGGAAACCGGAAGAATTAAAAGCGAAAAGCAAGATAGTGTGTAAATGCAATAAAAAACATATATATGACGAATAATGATAACACAAGATATAAAACACACGACTAATCCTACTACCCTACTATATCCCAAGTCTAGACATCAACCTAATCCTACTAACCTATTAACTTGCTACTCTAATTCGCGACCTCCACTCCTTTCTATCTAAGGTCATGTCCTCGGTGAGATCAAGTTTCACCATATCTTGTCTGATCACCTCCCCCAATACTTCTTCGGTCTATCTCTACTCCTTCGTGTAACTCCTAAATCCAACCTCTCACACCTCCTAACCGGAGCATCGATACTTTTTCTCTGCACATGTCCAAACCATTGCAGTCTCACTTTCCTCGTCTTATCATCCACAGGGGCCACCTCTAGCTTCTCCCGAATGGTCTCATTCCTAATCTTATCACTCCTAGTATGACCACACATCCA
>JBCEWC010009340.1:0-18865 GCA_038996855.1 Solanum aculeatissimum
AAAATAACAAATTATAATAATTTTATTGGGTTATCGGTTTACCCAATAACCCAATAGTAAAAACCGATAACGAACCGTTAACCCAATAATTATTTTTTTTGAAAACCATTAAAAACCTGATAACCTAATAACCCAATAACCCAATAACAAATAACCCAATAACGTTTTTATCCGTTCGGTTTTTGCACACCCCTACCCCCGTGACTTTGCAAAAATACCCCCATACCCCAATTCTTTTAAAAGTTTATTTTGATATAAAATTGTTCCTGAACTATTTCATAAAATTAATGTCTCTCTTATAGGTAAAATTTTACATTTCTGAATGTAAGTATAATTTATTAAAAATACTAAAAATTTTGGCTTAAATCCAACAACAAGAGTAACTTATGTCTCATGGGCAAGATGTTACACTATTGTACTCAGTATAATTTCTGAGATATGCTATCACTTTTGTTTGAGGCAATACTTGTTTATACATGACGGACAAAATCTTGCACTTTTGAATATAAGTATCTTATTGAACATTTTATAACTCTTGCCTTTGAGTTATTTATTGAAAATGATATTTATCAAAAAAAAATCATATTTTAATGATGAATCTAACAAACAATTTGTATAAGTTTTAAAAAAAATTGTCTTATATACAAGATCTTACGTTGTTGAATGTAAGTATAACTTATCAAATAAACTAAAACACTTGACTTATATGCAATAACAAGAGTAATTTATGCCCTATGGGCAAGATACTATTGTGCTCAGTATAAGTTCTGAGCTACGCTATAACTCTTGTCTTTGAGGTAATACATACTTATGTCTCATGGGCAAGAAAGAAAAGGGCAGAAAAGTAATTTGATCAACTTAAAATTGAAAAATGAATATTTTTGTAATACTTTTATTATTGGGGCTAAAAAATCAAAATCAATTTATTTTGAGGCACTTAGTGTAATTTTAGCCCAATATTACACTTTGCCCGCTCAAATTTTGTCCTTTAATTGGTCTAAAGCTAAAATTTGTAGACCAAATAAATTTCAGCCCATTTTTAACAATTTGAGATGCCAGCCCAATTGGTTGAAAGAAGTGAGCTCCTTTTTAATGGAATTTTTTTTAAAAAAAAAGGAAGGCAAACACGTGATATATATATTTATGATAAAATAATATAGTTTAAAATATTATAATATGTAGCTATATTTATGATTTTATAGTAAATTTCTCTCTCCTCTCTCTCTTCCCTCTTCTCTCCCTCCCTCCTTCTCACCCTTACGAATGAAAAAAAAACATTCAAATGTATTATGTATCAATTGTATTCAATCAAATATAGGTGAGTGATTTGCATTTTATATCAATTGCATTTGAAAAAAATATATTTGCATTTTGTATCAACTGTATTTATATTTTGTACCAATTATATTTGTGATACAACAATACAATATGCATTCATACTAATTGTATTCGTATTTTGTATCAATTGTATTCGTGATACAACGAATACAATATGTATTCATCCTCTCTCCTTCCTCTCTCAATCTCACTCACCTCTCTTCTCTCTCGATCACACTAGTCTTTCTCCTCCCTCTCTCGATCTCGCTCGCATCTCTCCTCCTAATATGTATTCATTTTGACATAAATCAGTTTGTATTTGTATTTTTTTCTACAAAATCCGCAATAAAAATAAATACAACAAATACAAACGTATAGCAAATCAAAGTGCAGCTATGCATTCTAATTAATGAAATTATAGTTAAAGAGTCCTATTTAAGGCCTAATTTTTGTTGTTTATGAAAGTTTTCCGTGTTAAATACACTAATTAACTTGACTGTTGAGGGATACTTACCCATGTGTACCACTTAAACAAATAATTTATGATGAATATAGCCTAATAAATTTTTACATTTAAAATAATCAAGATATGTTTACATTACATTTAGTGAAATCAAATCTATTGTTGTGTTAATTGAAAGGCGGAATGATCTGGGACGCCTTATACTTGGTTCCATTTGTCACCTAGACCCTTCTACTCAGGACTTTGCCAACTGAACTCTTAAACTCACCGAAACACAATATTTTAAACACCTCTAACCATTAACCAAACATATGTGACATTAATATTTCTGACTTGAAAGAATGCGTGATTCCAGTATTTCAAAAGTGAGTGAGTTAATATTTTACATTAATAAATATTTTTAAAAATTAAAAAATAAAATAAAAAATGCCCAAAAAAAGAAAGAAGAAGAAGAAGTCTTCTTCAAAGCTTTCAAGCCCCCCTCTCTCCCCGCCCCCCCAACAAAAAATAAAATAAAAACCCAATCCAACCCAACCAAATCTCTTCTTCCCATTCCATCCTTTAATTCTTTCTTCTTTGGATCCACTTACTATTCTCACCCATCTTTTCTTCTTCTCCCTAGCATCACCTTCCCACCCCCAAATATTTTCTCAAAATTTCTTTCTTTTGTTGCAAATCAACACATCTCAATTTTTTGTTTGTTTAATTTTCTACATTTCCATCCCACAATCTCAATTTCATGAGTATTTTTCATATTTTATATGAGTTAATATGAATGATAATAGTGGGTATTGAAAAATTGAAAAACTCCATTGATAAGCTTAATAAAACTTTGAGAATAATAAATGGGTTTTGTGAATTTATTAAATAAATTCAAAATTATAATGAAGAATTGTTGGGTTTGTGTTATTTTAAGTATTTTATATGAGTTAATGTGAATGATAATAATGGACATTGAAAAATTGAAAAGCTCCATTGATAAGCTTGACAAAGCTCTGAAAAATTGTGATGAAGATTTGTTGGGTTTGTATTTCAAGGTTCATAACCCACCCACTAAATTGAAAACTCAGATTAGAAATAGGTTTATATAATGAAGAAACATTAGGGTTCTTGAGTTTGATTAGAACCTTGAAAGATGGAAGAACAATGTGAAGAAACTTTTAAAAAAGAAAAGGAATGTTTATTGCTATGTGAAAATAAGTTTTAACATGTCATTTCCTATGTGGAATTCTTAAATGACGTAAAAATTTATGTGTGCTCGTTTGTAAGTCACGCACCATTTTCAGGTAAAAAAAGTATTTAAATATTGTGTTTCAGTGAGTACGAGGGTTCAGTTGGCAAAATTTTAAGTAGAAGGGTCTAGGTGACAAACAAAACCAAGTATAAGGGTCTCTTAGATCATTCTGCCTAATTGAAAAGAGAATGCAATATCAAATTGTTACACTATAGATTAGTGTTAATTCGTGCTACCATGTTAGGATTATATCAATATATCTTCGAAGTTGCTTTCAATATTATACATATGAATTGATCCTGTAATCATATAAAATTTATTAAAATATAAATTTTACAAAATGATTCAAATTATATTAAATTCAAAATATATTAGTCCAAAATGAATATTGTGGATTAATATAATTGGGTTAATTAATCAAATCCAATAAAATATGAATTTAATTAAAAATCCAAATGCATTTATTTGGGCTACAAAAAATGACCCACTTTATTAGGCTCAATATTCTCTCATCCTAGAGGCTCATTTGATGTCACGTGTCAGATGATGTAGCATGCCAAGTCAAATAAAGAAGTCAATAGGATCATGTCATTTGTCAAAATAACATGACATTCCTATCTCAATCAAAGGCCAATAAAAATGTGTTATATGTACAAGTGATGTGTTCCAACCAATCAAATATTGTCATGTCACTTAAAAGGAAACATATTCTAATCACTTTTACTGTGCCATGTCATCTAAAATTTAGTTGGCCGAAAGAAAGCATGATTCCATCATGACTCCTCTATTCTGCAACTATATATAGGGGTCCTCATAATTCATAATTCACATCAAGAATTCTAACAAAAAACTAGAGAGAACTCGTGGATCAAACGCCACAAATTTCTCTAAACATTCAAGTTCAAGAACAAGCTTAAAAGCTCTGGAACATAAGATCAAGATCAAGAACAAATTCAAGTTTCAAGATAAAGATCAAGATCAAGATCAAGAATAAATTCAAATTTCAAGATCAAGTTCAAGAACAAATTTCAGATTCAAGATCAAGCTCATAAGAGCCCTTGAATTTACACATGAAAAGGCAAATCAGAGGATTCATAGAGATTGTAATACTCATATATTGAAATTAAATACTACAATTGTCGCGATATTTTTGTTCTTGATTATTATTTTCTCAATGCGAATTTTATCATCTACAAACTCTGGAACACCCAGTGAAACCATCTCTACCTCTCATCTCAACTTTTCAAGCATCAAAGAATATTGAAATGACTTCCAAGAAGATCTCCTAGTCAACTTCCTCCAAGGATGTTGATTTCACGTTCTCTCCTGAAGTAGAGGGAATCCTAGGTGTTACTTTTGGAAGTGTTGGAGCTGTTATAAGGAACAAAACCACTATGCTAGGACAACAAACACTGCGAGTGTCATACCAACCCTTGATTTTGGATCTTTAACCCCAAAAGGAGCAAGGTCCTCTACAAATGCTTCAGAAAGAGAAAGTAGTTTTGCTGAGAAGATCAAGCTAACTTTGGCTCTAATCGAGGTCTCTGGTTCCAAGAACTCTACTGCAAAGAAAGATCGCGACTTAAATGATTCTTCTCCATATGCATCACGTAATGTGACCCCTCTGAAGATCAACTTTCACGATAATCCATGCTACTCTTCAATGCCTCCAACTGTCATACAAGCAATGACAACTTATGCTTCATCCATGAAGGAACAACTTGCAAACCTGGTAAAGATGATTGAAGGATTACCAAGCATGTGCAACACCAAGAGTCTCGCATTGATAAGTTGATGGACAGGGTGGATGACTTACTAGATAGGGAATCTAGCCATACACCTGGGAAGGGTATTAAAATTCAAGAGACTGAAAATCTTGTGAAACAAGCATCCCCTATCAAGGAGATGCCAGTTTTTATTGAAGGGATGATCCCACTCGATCAATTGAAGGAGTTTATTAAAGAGACCATCAAAGACAAGTATGAAGTCTCTACGAAGTTTTCCTATATGTATGCTAAGCCTTATACTACGAGGATTGATAACCTTAAAATGCCTGCAAGTTATCAACCTCCTAAATTTCAACAATTCGAGGGCAAAGAAAATCCAAAGAAACATGTTGCACACTTTGTAGAGACATGTAACAATGTTGGGATCTATGGATACTATCTTGTCAAGCAATTCGTCCACTCCTTAAAGGGAAACACATTTGACTGGTACACTGATCTTGAGCCTAATTCTATTGATAGTTGGGAGCAACTAGAACATAATTTTCTTAATCACTTCTACAACACAAGACACACTGTGAGCATGGTAGAACTCATAAATACTCACCAAAGAAAAGATGAACCAGTTATTGATTTCATGAATCGATGGAGAAACGCTAGTTTAAATTGCAAAGATAGTCTTAGTGAAGGTTTTGCTATAGAAATGTGTATCCAAGGGATGAACTGGGGGCTTCTCTACATATTACAAGGAATCAAGCCTAAGTCTTTTGAAGATCTAGCTACTCGTGCTCATGATATAGAGTTGAGCATGTCTTCTGCCAAAAAAGATAGGATGTTTGTTCACGATCCTTGCAAAGGAAGGACAAATATGAATCCAAGAAATATGAAAATTTTATGCCCAGGAATGACAATAAAGAAACCATGAATGTCAATATGTCGCCAGTGAAGTTTACTACAAAAATAAGTAAGAAGCAAAGTGTAAAGATGACCTTTCAAAAGCATTCAAATCGAAAGCTAACCTTGAGGGAGATGCAAGAAAAGGAATACCCTTTTCTGGATTCTGATGTTCCTACAATTTTGATGAATTGGTTGAGTTAAAGCTCATTGAGTTGCCAAAGATGAAACAACCTGATGAAGCTGCGAAGACTAATGACCCAAATTATTGCAAGCATCATAGATTGCAAGTCAAAAATATTTTGTCTTCAAAGATAAGGTTATGAAATTGGCTAATGAAAAGAAGATTGTCCTGATGATGGAAAGACAAGTCTAATCAAATCTCTATCATATTCGGCTCACTTGATCTGATCCAAATATGAACATTTGAAGAAGAAGGGATATCAGAGCAAGAAAAATCCCAAATTGATACAGATAATGATAAAGGTTGGATTCTCTGTGGAAGGAATCATTTGAACAATCGATCAAACAAAGAGTAGTGAAAAGATCAAAGAAGTAGAAGTTGGTCAAACGTCTAAAGAGGTCAAAGGTAAACATGCATCACCACCAGAAATTGCGATGTCCTGTGACTTTAGGTGAATTCTTACCAAGTTGGCTCTATGTGGAGGCCACTCAAGACAATATTGAGGTATCATATTTCAGTGCTAACAAAGGATAAACAACGAATTAAACTTCATCGAAGGTGTCTCCTACTAACAAAGAAGAAGCGATGAGTGAAATCCCATCAACAACATCTTTCTCATTTTCTAAAAAGTCTATGTAACCCCCTTTTTAAGAAGTACATGCATGTGATACAAAGATCACATTTACAGACAATGATCTTCTATTTGGTGAAACTCTACACAATCGTCCTTTGTATATAGTGGGTGACATGCTAGAGAAGAAGATAAATAGGATCTTGATAGATGAAGGGTCTGGGTTAACATTCTACCCATCTACATGTTGAAAGAGCTTGGCGTCACAATTGAAGAACTTAGCGAAAGTCATTTGTTGACACAAGGATTCAATCAATGGGGCAGAGGTCTATAGGCTTAAGCTAGAAATTCATATGGATGATTTGTGATCAAGTGCATGGATGCATGTGATTGATGCAAAAACTTCATATAATATATTGCTTGGAAGGCCTTGGGTGCACGAGAACAAAATTATCTCATCTTCCTACTATCAATGTTTGAAGTACCTCGAAGATAGAATTGAAAGAAAAATAGTTACTGACCATAATTCTTTCACTGAAGTTGAGTCACATTTTGCCAATGCAAAGTTTTATTTGAAGAATTATGTTGTAAAAGCGGTGAAGCTTGAGGGCATCAAGCTGACCAAGTTTGATAAGCTTAAAGGAAAAACAACCAATGTGGCCATTGAAAGGGCCAAAGTTGATATTGGGGAGCCTAGTACTTGTCCAAATAAGGGGAAGACTATGCCCTTGAATAGAAAGCCAACTTCTACACTCTGTTATGTCCCAAATGTGTAGAAAGAAGAGAGTCAGTCATCTGATGTACGAGAGAATATACTAGGAGGATTGACTCTTCCTATCAAATGGATCGATACAATAAACTTGTCTTCAAAGTTGTTGGGAATTTTTGTGGCTCAAAATCCACTACAAGATATATCGCTCCTTACAAACGTACAAAAGGCTTTGATCCAAATGCTTACAAGTTATTTGCAAAGGCTGGAAATAACCCTTATGAGTCATCTAGACTAGGGAAACTCCCATCAGAAGGCACAACAAGTCAAGCATGCGCAGGTTTAGGCTATAGTCAACCACTACCGGTTTGTATCTCCATAAGAAGGTGCAAACAATAACTATATCACTATAGAAGATGAGTGCACTTCTTCTAATAAACAATCTTCTATCTTTGATCGACTTAGAAAACATACTGCAAGAAATTTTGTGTTCAAGAGGTTAGGTTTATTGAAGAAGAAGAATAACTAGTATCGAAAAAGTTACCTAATGGTAACGATACTTGCTTCACCTATGATCCAAAAGGATTTCAAAAGTGTAATTCCTTCTAGGATTAAGTGACGAGTGGAACTCATAGTTTCATGTAAAGAGGTACTAAAGGCGAAGGCTCACATTGTGATTTACACCAAAGAGTGTGAGGAAGATAAAGAAAGCATAGGCTCCTTATGTCATGTTATAACTCAGATTGAGAACGATGCCTCATGTCAACTAAAAATTGATAAAGAGTTGGGAGGTATTGTTTGGTGCTATCATATATCTATCAATGACAATAATCCACAAGAAAAAGAGGATGTTGGAGATGCTCTACCAGAATTTGAAAAAGGAGTGAAGACCACGATGGATCCCTTAAAAGAAGCTAACCTTGACACAGATGAAGGCCCAAGGCTAACTTGAGTGCTTTTTTAGAAGATGATGAAGAAATAGCTTATATGAATATATTCAAAGAATATAAAAATGTCTTTGCTTGGAGATATAAAGAAATGTCTGGCTTAAATCCCAAAATATCGGTCTATCAATTGGCAGTCAAGCACGACACTCGTCCTATCAAATAGGCTCAAAGACATTTAGGCCGAACTTGGTTCCATTGATCGAGAAAGAAGTTAACAAACTCATTGAGGTGGGGTTCATTCGTGAAGTTAAATACCCCCCGTGGATTTCAAGCATTATTCCCATGAGAAAGAAAAATAGCCAAATTCGTGTTTGTGTTGACTTCAGAGATCTCAACAATGCATGCCCTAATGATGAATTCCTTCTGTCCTTTTCAGAGCTAATGATTGATGCTACAACTGGTTATGAGGCAATATCATTAATGGATGGCTCTTTTGGCTATAACCAAATCTGCATGTCACCAAAAGATGAAGAACTCATGACATTTCGTACACTTAAAAACATTTATTGCCACAAGGTGATGCCCTTTGGTTTAAAGAATGTTGGTGCCACATATCAAAGGACTATGCAAAATATATTTGATGATTTACTCTACAAGAATATCGAGTGTTATGTTGATGACTTGGTGGTGAAGTCGAAAAGGAGGAGCGACCATTTGAAAGACTTGAGAATGGTGTTTGAGTTGCTTCAAAGATATCAACTGAGGATGAATCCATTAAAATGTCACTTTGGTGTTACTTATGGAAAGTTTCTTGGCTTCATTGTGCAACATCGAGGAATTGAGATTGATCAAACCAAAGTTGATACAATTTTGAAGATGCCCGAACCTCAAAACATTCATGAGTTGAAAAGTTTTCAAGAAAAATTAGCCTACTTGAGGAGGTTCATCTCGAATCTAGCTGGAAGATGTCAACCATTCAATTATCTTATGAAGAAAGATGTCCTTTTCAAGTGGGATCAGACATGAAGCAAAGCCTTTGAAAGTATCAAAGCGTATCTGGTGAAACCTCCAATCCTAACAACTCCTATACCTAGAAAGTCATTGATAATTTACATTGCGGAACAAGAAAGGTCTATAGGAGCCTTACTAGCTCAAGAAAATAGTGAAGGCAAAGAAAATTCCCTTTATTACTTGAGTAGAATGATGACACCAAATGAGCGGAATTATTCACCAATCGAGATGTTGTGTTTGGCGCTGGTCTTTGCAATTCAAAATATGAAACACTATTTTCAAGCTCACATTGTCCATCTTATTTCTAGAGCAAATTCCATCAAATTTGTTAAGTCGAAATTAGTCCTTAGTGATCGACTAGTAATGTGGTACCTTCAGTTCCAAGAATTTGAGATTGTGTACATCCCTAAAAAAGGCTATGAAGGGACAAACATTAATAGACTTTTTGGTGAACCATCCTATACCAGACGATTGGGAAGTGACAAATGAGCTTCCTAATAAAGATCTGTTAGCCATTGAAATTTAGCCTCCTCGGAAAATGTATTTTGATGGGGCTGCATATCATGGTGGAGTGGGTACAGGCATAATGTTTGTCACTTCACAAGGAGAGGTCCTACCATTCTCTTTACTCTGAAATAGTGTTGCTCCAATAATATCGTAGAGTATCAAGCGTTAATACTTAGGCTCGAAATGGTTGTTGACATGAAACAATTACAGTTACAAGTCTTTGGTGACTCTCAATTGGTAATCAAGAAACTTTTGGGAAGCTGTGAGGTTAAAAATCCTAAACTACGTCCCTATCACTGTTATGCCCAAAAGTTGATAGGATGTCTCAGAGATGTGACTTTACAACATGTGCCGAGAAAGGAAAATAAAATAGCTGATGTCTTAGCTTCTCTAGCTTTAACTATGACCCTTCTTGATCAAACACAAGTTACTATCTGCCAAAAATGGGTAGTACCACCTCTGGATGAAGATGAACATATGGAGAATAAGCTTGAGCATGTTGTCATAGTTTTCGAAGCCAATAAAGAGGACTGGCGAAAGCTATCATCAACTACTTATGTTATGGGATACTTCCAGAAAATGCAAAAAGGACTAACATTCATTGTTGGGTGCCTAATTTTCTCTACTACAAGGATATGTTGTATAGGAGATCATTTGAGGAAATGCTCTTGCGGTGTTTGGGGAAGAAAGAAGTGACTCGAACCTTGCAAGAGGCACATTTAGGAGTATGTGTATCACACCAGTCTAGACCAAAGCTCCACTTTCACATAAAAAAATGAGGTATTATTGGCCAACCATGGTAAAACATTGCCTAGACTATGCTTGAAGGTGAAAGTCTTGCCAATTCCATGCCAATTGCATACATCAACCTCCTAAAGTTTTGCACCCGACTATTGCATCTTGGCCATTCGATGCTTGGGGATTGGATGTTGTTGGACAACTACCGAAATCTTCTAGTGGGTACTTATACATCTTGGTTGCGATAGATTACTTCTCAAAATGGGCCAAAATTGTAGCTCTTAAAGAAGTCAAGAAGGAGAACTTTATTCGAGTAAACATTGTCTACCAATTTGGCATTCCTCGATACATAATAACCAACAATGGTAAGCCATTTGATAACAAATTGATGAATACGATTTGTGATCTCTTTGGCTTCATCCAATGTAAATCTTTTATGTACTATGCCACCACCAATGGTCTAGCCAAAACATTCAACTCTATGCAATCTATTGAAGAAAGTTATCTCTAAGTCAAAGAGAGATTGGCATGAAAGAATGGAAGAAGCTTTGTGGGCATATAGGACAACATACCGTACAATGACTCAAGAAATCCCATATTCGCTTGCTTTTGGAGTTGAAGCAGTCCTGCCACTTGAGCTACAAATACCTTCTTTGAGACTGGCTATTCAAGAAGTGCTCACTGAAGAAGAAAATGCTTGATTACGTCTTGTTGAGTTAGAAGCACTTGATGAAAAGAGGTTACAAGCCTAACAAAATCTTAAATATTATCAAGCTCGCTTGTCTTGATTTTAATAAAAAGGTTCGCTCGAGGTGGTTTCAAGCAATCCCATATTCGCTTGCTTTTGGAGTTGAAGCAGTCCTGCCACTTGAGCTGCAAATACCTTCTTTGAGACTGGCTATTCAAGAAGTGCTCACTGAAGAAGAAAATGCTTGATTACGTCTTGTTGAGTTAGAAGCACTTGATGAAAAGAGGTTACAAGCCTAACAAAATCTTAAATATTATCAAGCTCGCTTGTCTTGATTTTAATAAAAAGGTTCGCTCGAGGTGTTTTCAAGTTGGAGACCAAGTTCTCACAGTGAGAAGGCCCATTATCACTTCACCTATGTTTAGGGGCAAATTAATCTCAAAGTGGGATGGACTATATGTAGTACAAAAAGTATACTCAAATGGTGCTTACAAACTTATTGATGTAGATGGCATAAGGATCAGTCCTATAAATGCAAAATTTCTTAAGAGGTACTACCCTTAAGGAAAACGATGCTCCTTAACGCATAAGCATAAACTGCATGTTACTCCTGGCCTGCAAGAGTATAAGTTGTGTATGGCACCCCAAAAAAATGTCTTCAAGGTTTAAAATCTTGAAAGAGGCAGCCTAGGCAAAAATTAGGATAAAAGAAAAACTACCATCAAAACTACATTGTGACTTGATCCTCTTCATTGAGGTACGTAGGTGCTTGGAATTATAGTCTAAGTTCAATTGCATGAGTGTTAAAAACTATATGTCCCTACCAGATTCCTTATGGGGGAAAAGCCTTATGGAATAAGAGCTTCTTCAATGGCATGCTTGAGGTCTTCAAATTTAATCAAGTTTGCAGGTTGAAGTTTTCAAATTCCTCAAGTCTGCAAGTTAAAGTCCCCAAAGTATGCAAGTTGGTTCTCAAATTAAGCAAGTAGAAAGGTGATGGTCCTTAAGTTTTCAAGTTTATGTGTTGATACTCTTGAGATTTGTCAATTTTCTAAGTTAAAGCTGTAAGTTCTATAACGTTTACAAAGGCGAATGCACACATTTCAAAAGAGGAGGGACTTTTATTATTTTTATTCGTATTAGCGTGCCAAACATGAATCAAGTTTGAATTACTAAGGATTGCAACAAAAGAATACATCTGAGAAAATTCAAGTTAGAACAACAAATGCATGATATGAGACATAAAAATAGAGAAACTTTATTGCTATGAAATTGTCTAACATATCAACCTAAATCTTGAGAAGGTAAACAAAGGAAATTAAAAAAAGGAGAGGGAGGCTAATCTAAGCATAATTTGTAGTTGATTAAATCTTGACGACTAGCCTCTAAGCACTCTCTCTTATGCTCTAAGAGAGTCGAATCATCAGTCGTTAAGAATTCCATGTTATCATAAGAGGACACCTCATTCTCAGCAACTAAAATCTTGGATTGAACCTCTTTTATCTACTTCTTGGAAGCATCTACAACAACTTTAAGTTCCTCTTGCTCTGCTTATAGAGTTGATAACTTCCTTATGACCCTCTTTAATGTTTTTCTTTTAGAAGAAGCATGTTTAGTCTTCTCACCCTCCTTTTCTCTAAGTGCCTAAAGACCCTCCTTGGCCTTGGAAAGGAACTCTATCTTCTTATCTTAATGCACCTTATCTACAAAATTAGAGCATTCTTGATTATAGGAGGCAGCAAGCTCGAAAAGATAATCCACCAAATGCTCCAAGGATGAAAGATCTATGAAACACGTCTCATTCATCTCTTGGAGAATCTCATAAATATCTTCTTTGTAAGATGAAATTGAGTCTAGAGAAGTTCTAGAAAGTTTGCGACAAATCTCTTCCCAAAGTTCCAAGATATACTTTTTATGAGTTGAAATAATGCTTTTTCTTTCAAAAATAGACTTAGCGCTATTTAGCTTTGAAAAGATTGGAGGAGTACCATTTGAATCAAGGGTCAACCCTTTTGAATCTTGATCATAAGAAGCGGATGTAATTATCTATCCTTTCTCAATAGCTAAAGTTGACCCTGCCTCTGGTTTTGATGTCGCAACAGACTCATCACTAATTTGCGGCCTTCTTGTAATGATTCCTTTGGATGATCAACAATGTTTGCTGATGTCGCTCAAAATACACCTCCTTTTTGGGGTAAAACGGTCACAGTCAAGTAAATAACCTAACCAAGATTAGGGGTGAATCCCACAGAAAATATGGCAGACTCTAGAATAGTTCAATTGTGAAGTAGGATGATTAACCTACTTATCTCCCGAAAAGAGAGAGGGGTTGTAATTGAAAATAACAAATAACTAAGTTGATGCAAGTGTTGTATAACCAGTAGTAGAGATAACTACGGTGATGTGTTCCCCATGATTCCCTAACTTGGTATTACCAGATAATTGTGATCTTTTTCAGTGTGTAGATGTAGGACGCTAAGTTAAGTTTATCTAAAACTTTGATCCAGCGTAGAGGTAAATTTCACTACGAGATTTGATCCATCTCCGCAGTACATTACTAAGCCTTACCTATTTGTCCAGTACAATCTCTCCTTTATCCAGTTTGGTTGATTAGATGAGAACAACTTAATCAAATCCTATTAATTATTCTCTTTTCTTTTCATTACCTCCTTGATCCGGCAAGTAACACTAGGAGGGTTCTAACATACGCCTTTCGTTAAAAGGAAATTAAAACGAAGAGAAATAACTAATACATTCATACACACCTTCTAAGAATCACAAATTATCCAATTTTACCTTGTTAGTTCTTCATGGTTCCCACAACCCTAGTTATGGATTTAGCTAATCATAATTGGTGTAGATGCAAGAATCATGATATAGAATAACATAATTTAGCACTTACATGAGAAATCGATGAACAAGAAATCCAACTCTTTAATAAAAATCTAAATACTAATCAAGAACACAAAAGTTGTTTTTCTCTCTCTAAAACTACTGAAAACTATGAACTAGTACGAACTCTCTCTGAAACTCTATGAAAAATAATTTAAAAACCTATTTATAATGTCTACATACAAAACCAAATTGAAATAGGAAAACTGTGTCAGCACACTCCACGGGCAAGTCTATGACTCATACTATGTTCCACGACTCATATGTCGGGGTTTCATGGACTCCAACTGCAACAGAGAGTTATCTTCTATGACATCCATCTATGGGTTGTATAAGATTCTACGACCCATGAAGGGTTTCATCTAATGGACTTTTAACACTTCTCCACTTTCTGATCCTCAAGGCATGACTTCAACTCTATGGCTCGAGGATTGTTTTACAACTCGTCTGCATCACCCATAGAATCTTATTCAGAAAGTCACCCTTAATTGGAAATTGCTACGAACCCCCTCTTACGACCCATGAACTATTCCACAACCCGTAAAGGGTTCTGTGGATCATCAAAAACTATTGTTTCAACACATTTTTCCCAAAAAACTATGCCAACCCTATAATCCTACAAAACAAACATAAAAACATATCAAATCTATTAACATCACTTTGAGAACACATAAAATTCCAAGTTTTTAGCATCATAAGTGTTGTATTTCGGCAGCACATCAACTTAAAATTGTTGATTGTCCTAAAACGATGGACTCAATCTACATAAGCAGCATAGAGACACACAAACCTCAACCTAATGGCATAAATTTTATTAAATTCAAACACAAATACCCTCACCACTTTCAAATACATATCAGATAGCTATCAGGCAAGCTAGTGCAGATCAATATACCCAACAGTGCAACTATGACAAGTTATGGAATTATAAATAAGCAACAGTCATACTGACTTAGTCAGGTATCAACAATTCAATTCAAGTTCCCTCACAAAAGAAGTCCCATTTCTAGTCAGGATGATGTTTTTCAGATTCAATACTTGGGACTGCACAAAATCACTCACTCTCACAAAAGATATTCAAATATTGCGATCAATACCATATGTTTTCCCCTATACTCAAGACTATGACCTTTGGCTAATTGGACTAGGATCACTTTAGGACTTTCTAAGCTTATAACGTAGGCTCAGGGGCTTTGGTGTGATATTTTAGGAACATAGTGACTAATGACCCTCTTTGATATTGCGTTATCTACACTTTTGCCCTACCAACATATCCTTTTTCTCATTCCCCCCTTTTCTCCCCCTTTTAATCCTCTTTGGTGCTTTCTTCTCATTTTTTGCACAATGTCTTTATTTTTCAGAGTCTTTTTTCCTTTTTAGCACACTGATCATGCATTTTTTCCATTTTTCTTGCACCTCTTTAAAAAACATTTTCTTCCCCTTTTTTATATCACTAGTTTCCCCCTTAATTTATGATAAAGGTCAAACAAGAAAGGAAAATAAAAGGAAACAAAATAAAAGGATATGTGGATTAAATTCAAACTATTGAAATTATGGGCAACAAGAGACTAATACCCTCACCTCCCAATTGATTTCAACAACCCAAATAAAACCCTAACAAAACAATTAAAGGGAAACCAAAACCACAAATGAGTGACACTTTAATTAATCAAGCAAATAAGTCAACCAACAATTCCAAGAGTTCACCCTAACTACTCACTAAGAAAATACTACAATTTTGAGGATTTAATATTCAACATAATCTAAGTCTTCCAAATGATAAAATATGACTATTTATACTAAGTAAATAATAGAAGACATTCTCTTTATAATTTTACCCTTAATGAGTAAGGGCCTTGTTTGGTTGCCTTCTTGTCAAATCCTTGAATTCAAGTAATTTCCATTTGCACACATGGCCTCTTTCTTCATCCTCCTCACTTTGATAGACCTTCCACACATTGTAATCCTTTCTTTGGTGACCCTCAAGCTCCTCTATTGCTTCCTTTTTTATGAGCATTGCTTGTAGGTCTTGGAGATCTTTTGCTTGACTCCCTATGAATGGTCTTGATGGGTGCATGCAACTCATGTTAGAATCCCTATAACTAACAATGGTTTGAGGGACTCCATGCAATTTAAGAACATTGATGACAAATAAAGATGCTACATGGGATGCATCATCACATTTATGGCATGGAATGAAATGGGTTATTTTAGAAAATCTATATACTACCACAAATATGATATCATGTCCTATTTTAGTCCTAGGAAGACCCAATACAAAATCCATAGAGATATCCATCTATGGGCCACTAGGAGTAGGGAGAGGGGTATACTTACCGTGGGGCCGAGTCGTGGATTTTGCATGTTTGCAATCGAGACATTGTCCACAAATTCGCTCTACATCATGCTTCATCTTGTGCCAAAAGAATTGCTCCTTAGAATGTCAAGTGTTTTGGGTACCCCAAAGTGTCCCATAAAACCACCATTATGAGCCTCCTTGACAAGTAGCTCTCACCATGAGCCCATAGGAACACAAGCTCTTCTATCCTTGAACAAAAAACCAACAACCAATTGAAACCTATCAACCCGCTTCCCTTGGGTAAGATTATCAAAAGTATCTTTGAAGTCGGGATCCCTAGAATAGAATTCCTTTAAGATTTCAAATCCCATCATTCTAAAAGCCAAGGTAGTTACCAACATAAACCTTCTTTATAGAGCTTCCGCTACCACATTTTCCTTGCCTTGCTTGTAGTTGATCACATAGGGAAACGTTTCAATGAATTCAACCCACATTACATGTCGCTTGTTCAACTTGGATTGCCCCTTAAGATGCTTCAAGGACTCATGACCAGTCCTTATCACAAACTCTTTGTGCCATAAGTAGTGTTGCCAATTAGCCAACACCCGCACAAGTGCATACAATTCCTTATCATAAATTGAGTACTTGAGAGTAGTCCCCTTTAGCTTTACACTAAAGTAAGCCGATGGTTTTCCTTCTTGCATCAATACACCACCTATTCCAACACCCGAAGCATCACATTCAATTTCAAAGGTCTTATCAAAGTTGGGTAGTTGAAGCAATGGTGAAGAACTCAATATTGATTTCAAGGCTTGAAAGGACTTCTCTTGTTCTTCCCCCCATACAAAAGGTACATGTTTCTTAGTTAACTCGGTCAAAGGAGAAGCAATTGAACTAAACCCTTTTACAAATCATCGGTAAAAACTTGCTAACCCATGAAAACTTCTTACCTCGGTTGCATTGGTTGGAGTTGGCCAAGACTTGATGGACTCTACCTTCTCTTCATCGACCTCTATCCCATTTGCATTAACCAGAAAACCCAAAAATACAACCTTTTTAACACAAAATGAACACTTCTTGAGATTAGCAAAGAGATGCTCTTGTAGTAAGACATCAAACACTTGCTTCAAATAGGACACATGTTCCTCAATTCTCTTTCTATACATAAGGATGTCATCAAAATACATCGCAACAAACTTGTTGATGAAAGGTTTGAGAACATGATTCATCAACCTTATGAAAGTTCTTGTGGCATTTGTCAATCCAGCAATGTTTCTATGAATGCTTGGCTGCCACAAATCAGTTATTCCTGTGTTAACTTTTCTAACACCTCTATCTTGGAATTTCGAAGGTCTAAAGGATCGGTAGGCCATACTTTCACGTTTTGTATTCCTACTGGAAATCAGAATCAAACGAGCTTTTACCCTTCTATTTCACACGAGATTTCTATTATCATTGAGCTCATCGTAGAACACCTATGTTATCTCTTAACAGATGTGCTGCCCTAGCCAAACTCCCCACCTGACAACTCAGAGCGAGCCTTGGGTCAAAAAAGAGGGGAAGTGCCCCACTTCCGATTCACAAAATAAGTAAAATAATGTTAAAAGTAGTGGTATTTCACTTTTGCCTTTTGATTCCCACTTATACTACACCTCTCAAGTCATTTCACAAAGTCGGACTAGAGTCAAGCTCAATAGGGTCTTCTTTCCCCGCTGATTCTGCCAAGCCCGTTCCCTTGGCTATGGTTTTACTGGATACTAGACAGGGATAGTGGGAATCTCGTTAATCCATTCATGTGCGTCACTAATTAGATGACGAGGCATTTGGCTACCTTAAGAGAGTCATAGTTACTCCCACCGTTTACCTGCGCTTGGTTAAATTTCTTCACTTTGACATTCAGAGCAGTGGGCAGAAATCATATTGAGTGAACATCCATTGGGACCATTGCAATGCTTTGTTTTAATTAAACAATTGGATTCCCCTTTTTTGTACCAGTTTTGAGTTGACTGTTCGACGCCCGGGGAAGGCCTCCGAAGGAACCGTTCCCAGTCCCTCCCCTGGTTGGCATGCGAAGATTCTCTCTCACTATGGGTGCATCTCGAGAAGTCCACCCACATTCGACGGGTTTGGGACTGGGAACCCCATGCCCAACACAAAGAGCCAATCCTTTTCTCGATGTGTAACAACCCGAAAATTTTTGAAATTTACTTATAGTTGGAATTCTATGATTTACTACAAGTCATGGTTGAGTTTTGGTAGCCACGGTTTCAGTTTAAGTGGCCGAATGCAAATTGGGCTAGAAAGTGGCCTAGAGGGACAGTTTGGACAGTCAACTTCAAACAGTTATAACTTTTGATGTAGGATGAACCATATGAGCTACCATATATCAAATTTAAGCTCTTTGAATTAGCTTTGCAAACAAAATGGTTTCACTCAATCTGGATATCGGATGAGGGCGATATGGCTCAAACAGTGAGACTGTCTGAAATTCGGAAGACATTGGAGATAGGCCCTGAAAATGGCCCAAGGCATGTGAGACAGACCTTGAGACTTTGCACGGTCCGTGAAGTGTTCCGTCAAGTGGTCCAGAGAGCATGGGGTGGCCAGAACCCACCCCAAAAACTAAGTTAAGGTCCACGGACCAACCCACGGTCCGTGAGACCTCAAACAGACCGTTTGGTGGTCCGTCAAGTTGGGCAGAAGCTTGGCCGAAGCTGTGGTTGGTTTAAATGGCTAAGGAAAGGTTC
>JBCEWC010009341.1:0-18862 GCA_038996855.1 Solanum aculeatissimum
AAAGCGACGGACTGGGACCCTTTGTCCGTCGCTTTCTTGCCATTTTTTAAAATTTTTTTCTAGAAAAACGACGGCATAAGGGACCCTGTCCGTTGCTTTTCAGGATTTATTTTAATAAAAAATTTCCAAAAAAGCGACGGACAAGGTCCCTTTGTCCGTCGCTTTTCTGGATTTTAAAAAACTTACACCACGCAGTCCGTCACAATTTCTTTACATCCGTCGCTTTGTTCCTTTTTTTTTTTTAAAAATCACTCTATCCGTCGATATTCCGTCGCTATTTTCCACGCCGTCCGTCGCTATTCAAAAAGCGACGAGCAAAAAAGTGACGGATGTGACTGCGTCATTTTTTCTGTCGCTTTTCCGGAAAAAAGCGACGCAATTCGTCGCTTTTTCTCGTCATTTTTTGGCATTTTTTTAGTAGTGTGTGGTACATTGGACTAAGCCATGAGCATAGCAATCATACACCATACATGAATGGAATATCATCTTGGTTGAAGTATAAGGAACATATGAGATAGAAAAACCTTGATGTCTCATCCTAATCAACTCATCACTATCAAAATCTCAAGACCCACTTCAGTTCATTACGTCATCATCTTCCCCTTGGCTCAAAGGTCATATTTCTAAGTTTGCAAATCAATTCTCTGTACTAAACTATAAGTACAACTCTTCACACGATCAGGGCATCACTATCCCCAAGAATATTTTAAACTCTTCTATTATACTATACTCAATATATATAAAATCGCTACTAAGACTTTCTTCTGAGATACCACTCTTAGCTTCCTTCTATCTCTATCGATATCTTTCTATACTTGCTGCTTTTATTGGCATACATAACCGCTTTCACAACTCTTACAATCTAAATTCTTTTTTTTCCTGCTAACACTCAACTTCTGTGCTCTTATAAATTTAATTATATAAAACTTAAACTATAATGGAAAGCTCATAATCATTTATTCGTAAACCCCAATCGACTTAATTACTCAGGATGACAAAGAATGCTTACATCAACCCACTGTACATCGACAACTCAAATATACTATCTAGATTCTTGTAGCAGTCATAACTTAGAGCTTCACACAATTTTACACTATCATGGATACACACTTTAAGCCTCTTCTTATCTAATGAACTATCCACAATTTACTATTCCTACCTATGGAGCACTTGTACCCTGACCATAACGTCACTTTCTTTACAAATCAACGTCTTTATCTCAATCATACACTATGACAAACCTCTTAGAGAAAATCTCTAACTAATACTATCATTGTCATAATGCTATCTCCTCTTTCACGCTACTCCGCAAAGTTCAAGCTTAGGTTCTAGTACTAACATGTGCATCATAAACTTCTCTCATATTATACCATCTTATAATTACTAGGTAAAAATTTGGGAACATAGGCCCACTAAAACCTCATAGCGAGTACTCAATCAATACATCCCCTCCTCACAACTCAAGTACCACTCATCCATTCACTATACCTCATTATCTAACAAAGCTTATAACTCTATAAATTTCATGGGGCTCTCCCTTTAGAATCATGAGTCTAGTTTAGATCTATCACCTCAAAAGTACTTTGTTCCCCTATTCAACATTTATTCTTCACCCTCACTAATACAAATACTATAATACATCATTATAAACCTCTTTCTAGTTTGAGCACACTCTAACACATCCTAACAGTAACTCTTTTTCTCTATACCTCATCATGAAAGTCATAGGGTACTTACGACTCTTTCATCAAAACTTATGACAATTGACTCATGAATCCATTACTTACCTAATAGATAATAACTATAGTTATAAGCCTCAATCAACCGTCACTCTCACTATCTTGTCCTTTCCTTTCCATCTTCTTTCTTCTAACTCTAGGATGACTCAATTCTACTCTTGGTTTATAAGACCTCAAATCACTCTCTTAGGTGATAACATTAGACTTTTAGAGACATAACTTTCCCTCTCATGGGTAACATCAAAAATAAATTTTGGATAAGAGAGTCTGGGGTACATCTTAAGCTAACTCAAATGCACGATTCACCTGAATAAGAGGGCATTCTTTCGAGTCAATCAACTTAGGACACTAGTCAACTTCTCTCAAGCCTGGTGCAGTCTCTGTACCATTCTGATTACTTTATCGTAGAGGAACTCATTGATAAGGGTCTGAATATTACTATCTCTATCACCTCATAGATGAGACATAATCAAAAGGTATAGAGCAATGCATGAATCATTGTATGTTTCTTAGGGAATAACTTTATCACATGATTCAAAATCTGAAAGAAGGGAAATTTTTCCTAAATATCAATAGTCCTACATTTATAAAAGTGGGGTCCTTTAATAACCATAAATAAGATACTACTGACATATCTTCATAGATACCCTATCCTAGTCTACTCCAAGACTGAGGAGGAGCATGTGAGGCATTTGTGGATTGTGCTTCAGAGGATTAGGGAGAAGAAGATCTATGCTAAATTCTCTAAGTTTGAGTTTTGGTTGAGTTCTATAACATTCTTGGGGCACGTGGTGTCCAAGGAGGGCATTTAAGTTGATCTAACAAAGATTAAGACCATCTGGGGTTACACTAGGCCTACCTCAGCTATAAAGATTCACAACTTTATGGGTTTGGCTGTTTATTATAATTGTTTTGTGCAGGGCCTATACTATTATAGCTCCCCTGACTAGAGTCATTCATAAGAATGTTGTGTTTCACTGGTCTGATGAGTACGAAGAGAGCATTCAAAAGCTCAAGTTATTGTTGACTATAACTCCTATTTCGATATTGCCGAAAGAGGGAGTTGACTTCACCATTTATTGTGATTTTTCGGAGTGGGGTTAGATGGTGTGTTGATGCAAAAAATGAAGGTTATTGCTTATGCTTCAAGGCAGTTGAAGGCCCAAAAGAAGAATTATTCCACTCATGATTTGGAGTTGGCTACAATTTTGTTTGTGTTAAAATTGTAGCATCACTATCTATATGGAGTTCATTCTAAGATCTTTCCTAACCATCATAACCTAAAATATATTTTCACTAGAGGGATCTGAATTTGAGGCATAGGAGGTGGATTGAGATATTGAAAGACTATGATTTGACTATTATCTATAATTCTGAGAAAACCAATGTGGTGGCCGATACATTGAGTAGGAAGGCTTCTAACATGGGGAGTCTAGCAGCTATTTGGGTTGAGGAGTGACCATTGGCTAGATATTTTTAGATATTGGCCAATGGGTTGGTGAGATTACAACTTTTAGATTGGGGTGGAATACTTGCTTTTATTGAGGCCTGATCATCTTTGATGGATCAAATTCATGAGAGGTAGTTTGAGGATGAGAAGTTGTGTATCATTTGGAAAAAATGGCTAGAGGTAAAGCTAGGGAAGCAATACTTGATTCTGATGGCATTTTTAGGATTGAGAGTCGTATTTGTTTGCCCAAGGTGGGTGATTTGATCAGATTGATACTTGAGGAGGTTCATTGTACTAGATATTCCATTCATCTAGGGGCAACAAAGATATATCATGACTTGAGCCGACATTACTAGTGGTGTGGCATGAAAAAGGGTATCTTGGAGTTTATAGCTAGATGTTTGACATGCCAGCAGGTCAATGATGTGCTATCGAAATACAATACTTTTGATGCTTAAAACTTAGGATTTTGTGAGTTTTTTTATGGGGAACCGACCTTGCTAAAGGGCTCCCACCCCTTTGACAGTCAGGGATTGAGCCACATACCCTCAAGTCTTATCATATAACCAAAACGCAAATGAGTACAAGGAGGAGGGCATAAACCATACCTCCAGCCCTATGGTGGTTCATAAATTCATAATCCTACTAAGGATGACCAATTTATTCCCATAACTAGAAGAAGAAAACAAAGAAAGAAAGCCTATGAGAGAACTCCTCTCAATATAACTTTTTCTAAGAAAACATTAAATGAGGGAGACTCCCCCTTTACAATTGGAAAGCAAAATAAAGCTAAAAGGAAAAAGCTAAAGGAAAAGGCAAACCACAAAGATTATCTCAAAATCAAGGAGGATGTTTAATTCTCTTTAGTCCTCTTCTTTTAAAATTGGCCATGCCTAATTTTTACATAAAATAAGCACCTTTGATCCTTGAAGGAAGCTGTTGAAAAATATAGTAGTGTTGAACAATATCAAACCTATGACTCCATTTGGATAGCATATCGGTTGTAGTATTTGCTTCTCTATAAGTATGCTAACATTCTAGGCTTCTAAACTGAGAAATCACCTCTTTAATATCCCAAATAAACTGAAACAGTGACCATGGAGGCTCACTACTAGTTGTAATCCAGTGAACCAACAACTTAGAGTCAACCTCCAATAGCACATGGTGACAACCATGATTAATACACCATTGTAATCCATAAGTTGTTGCTTGAAGTTCAGCCTGATTATTGGTAACAATCCCCAATGGAATAGTGAATGGAAATATCATGTTACCTTAATGGTCTCTTAAGATTCCACCCCCAATGCTACCTAGATTAGTTAAAGCACTTCCATCAGTATTGGTCTTTAGAAATGCACCTGAAGGTGGCTTCCATATCATAAAAATGATCCTAGTTTCATGGGAGCAACCTTCCACAAGATTCAAAATCATTCCAGTTACCAGTCCAATTCAGATAAGGAAATGCAGTCATAAGAAGGTGCAGAATGTCTCTAACAATCATATACTTTACCCTTATAGAACTAGATTTCTTACCACCATATTTTGCAGAACATTTATTTTTCCATAGATTCCAACAAATAAATATTGGAAGGAATTGTAATAAAAGTTTGTTAACATCAGTCTTTAGCTTCCTGTTCCACCTGAAAATTAAAAAACTTTGTAGAGGTATGGGGCTATGATGGATGCCCACTAAATCAGAAAAATATTGCCAAATATGAATGGAAACTTTTCCAAAAACAAATATATGTCGATTATTGTCCAGCCCAAGTCTAATAGAACAACAACAGTCAACAGGTTCCACTCTAAATAGAGTGATTGTATCATTGGTAGGTAATTTTTCAACCTTAAGGCTCTCCAAACTAGGAAACTTTAAAAGGTATATATTTATTCTAGATAAGTTCATTCAACTTATTCTTCTCTTTCTTCTTTCTAATATAAGTTCAAGCAGATGCAATCGAGAAGTTACCCTGTTCAGTTAATTTCCATACAGCTTCATCAGGAATATCTGGGTGGTACTGAATTTTAACTTGTAGGATCTGAGGGATCAACATAAATGGAACATGTTGTCTTACCATAGCTTCATTCCACTTCCCATCATTCAAAAATTGATACACAGTAGCATTGTTGAGCCTGACACTTGCTGAAGTATAAGAAGAAAGAGGGCCAATTCCTAACTAATCATCCCACCAAAAGGAATAAGATCCTGAATTGATCCTCCAGGTAATGTGTTTTTCAACCTCATCTTTATTTCTAGTCAAGTACTTCTACACCAAGTACTGACCTTTATCCCATTTCTTAGCCACAGGATTTGCTCTTTGACAATATTTGGCTTTTAAAAACTGTCCCCACAGTGAACTACAAGACCTGAACTTCTACCATTGCTTGTATTGAAATGAAGAATTGATATCAACCAGATTTCTAACACCGATACCCCCTTATTCTGAGAATAACTTAGTGTTTCCCAGGAAGCTTAATTATATTTCCTTCTGTCATGATCCCAGCCTCAAAAGAAATTAGCTATGACATTTTTGATATATTTGAGACTAGTTTTAGGAGGAGATATAACAACAAGGGCATGGATTGGAACATCTGTCTATAGAAGCAAAAATGATAATATCATCTGAAAAACTAAAATGATTGATCTGAGGTCCCTAGCTTCCATCTAAAAGCCTCTATAAATCTGGTTAGATTGCAGAGCATTCAAAATTCTTGATAGAACATCAACACCTAGAATAAACAAGGCAGGAGAAAGGGGGTTTCTCTGTTTAAGCCTTCTAGTGGAGTGGAAAAAGCCATACCTTTCCCCATTAATGAAAATGGAGCACCAATTATTACTCATGATCCTCCAAATCATGTCAATGAATATCTCAGCAAAACTAAATCTTCTCAGAACCAAATAAATAAAAGACCAAGATATTCTATCATATGCCTTAGCCATGTCAAGTTTAATAACCACATTATCACCCTCCTTAGGTTTCTTAATACCATGAATTATATCTTGAGCTAGCATGATATTCTCATAGATGTTTCTACCTCTAATAAAAGCAGGATGGTTGGGAGAAATAAGCTTGGTCAGAATTGGGGACAATCTATTACACAACAACTTAGAGATAAGCTTATTAGAGAAATTACTGAGGCTAATAGGTTTGTATTCAGTCAACTTATTAGGATGTTAGAACTTAGGGCTCAATACCAAACTTGCATGAGTCATGTATCTAGGCATATCACTTCCACAGAAAAAGGCTTGAACAACAGCAAGAAGATCCATCTTAATTATATCCCAACATACTTGGTAGAACTTTCTACTCATACTATCTGGACCAGGATCATAATTAGGATTCATTGAAAAAATAACCTGCTTGAGTTCCTCCACAGTAGTCATGGCCTGAAGAGTTTGGTTATGCTTGAGCATCCTCGTCGACCTTCGAACCAAAGAACTCTAGGGGATTCATCCGAGTGAAGTCTCTCACCCTAGAAATTGGGGTGTTACCAGGAGTAGGATTAGTCGGAAGGGCTTGATTAGTCACCACTTGAGCCAATATAGCAACCACATTTCAGAATTCAGCATCAATCACTTGTTCCCCCAAAGGCTCTTGAGGGGCTTGTTCCTCGTACATCGGGGCCTATCTAGGAGCTCTTCGTAGAGGCATCTTCTGAAAGGTTTACAAGGATACCAACCATTTAGGAAACTTCATAAATGGCTCATAGCACGACATAAGAGATAATAAGGTGAGATAATTCCTAAAACATCACCGTAGCCTCTTACTTATAAGCATGACACACATCACACCCATGAATAAGACTCTACTTGACATGGCATGTTGGACTCCGAGAATCATTTACAAACCTAGGGCTCTGATACCATCTTTGTCACGACCCGAGAGTAAGGCCTAGATGTGATATGGAAAATGAGAACCCAAGAGCCCTCAATCAAGTCATCTTAGCATCCATTTACACATCATTGGTTTGGAAGCGCGTAATATAATAAGTAACATATAATTCTAAGGGATTATGGGACTTTGGACTCAAGCTATGGGGATGTCATCGGGAAAAGGATTTACATGAATCATGTAGCACATAACAAGTACGTTCTAAGGGGCGGGTGAGTATGACTCAAGCTATGGGGGCAAGGAGGGACTTTCTACATAAGCACACCCTCATTAAAACATATCATAATAACATAAGCATAGCCATAATCAAAACATGGTATAGTCATAGAATCTCAATCAAGGATATAGTACGACATACAATAGAATCTGATATATCCAACAATGCCTCTACATAGAATAAGATGGGGGCCACGACATAACCCGGGCTCACCCTCAAGTCATACGATAATATAGAAAAGATGTAATAAAACACAAGATAAAAGAAAGTACTTTTGCCCTCGAAGAAAAGGGCTCACCACTAGCAACAATCCAAGATCACAAGCTAAGCATCCAAAGGTGGATAGACGTCGTCTCCGACCCCTACATAGTTAGATCATATAGATAAAGAGTATGGGTTAGCACATATAATGCACTAAGTATGCGGGCATGCAATGCATATAAACATGAACCTATCAAGCAAACTAGATGACAAGGGCACATATATATAGAAGGAATATATAAGCAGGGAAGAATATTATATCAATATGCCATGAAATCCATGATGCATGAATGTGATAGGTCCATATTCATAGTGGAGATGTGACCTCAACCGACAACAAGAGAGACCAAGCGAGCTACTACTTGGAATTGAACTACTTGCCAAGTAGATCCCAAGTCAACCTTAAACAGGGGAATACAACTCAATCCCAAAAAGAGAGAATCTCATGTTGGCACATGGTTTGATAGAAAGTAGTATGGACCCTTGGAGATAGTCCACCCCGACTTCAATTCCTTGGTGCTAAGTCTCATTCCATGGGAATACATATACATATACAAGATTTCAAACGGAGACTTGCCTTTCAAATCAATACAATGCAAAGTTGGGCTCAAAAGCCAAAACAAGAATTCAAGTATCAAGTGCAAGGATCAATGCATAGGAGTAGCTCATTCAAGGCAAGTACAAGATGGTGTAAACACCCAAGATGCTCATAGAGCCAAAACAAGTACAAGATGGTGTAAACATCCAAGATGCTCAAGGATCCAAGTCAAGACAAGTTGTGATTATAATTTAGTCACATCTCATGTCTTACTAAAATCAAGTCAAGTCAAGTCAAGGTGGGACTAGCCCATAACACGAGTTTCATCAAAATCAAGTTTTCATGTATGTATGTCATGAATGATGAGATGAATGCATAGGCAATAGAGATTCAATCTTAAATCAATAATACAATATGAAATTCAAGTGAAATCCATGAGAAATTTCAATTTAAATCACAATTTAGATTACCCATGCTTAAAACAAGCTTCCAAGGGACAATGCATATTCAAATCTTCATAATTTCAATGCAAACCATGATAATTAAATTTAAATCATCTTAAAATCATATAATAATTACAACTCATACTTCAATTTAATAAAATTAACAATAAATTTAAAGACCCATATTTAAAGTAAGCTTAATTTCATAAAAATTGAAGAAGAGGAGTTTTGGGTCTTCATGGTTGAAAGGAGAACCATGAATCAATCCCACATACCTTAATTACCAAGAAGCTTTAGAGAGAAGAGAGAGAGAAGAAGAGAGCTTCCTTAAATTTCAATTCCAACCTTCAAGCTACACTAGGAAGAGGGCTCTTGGAGGAGAGGATTTGAAAATAATTGTAAGTGCTTGAATGAATTTTGAATTGAAAGAGAGTGTAAAGGCTAATTCAGGGGTTTAGGAGGTCTTAGGAAGACTAAAACGTCCTTAGGAACAATAAAAAATTACCATTAATGAAATGAGCAAGAAAAACTGAAAACGTCACTCCCAAAGTCAGCTACACGGACCGTGTGGTGACTCACGACCCGTGAGCTCTACCGTGAGGCTACACTTGAGGGCCAAAGGGCCAAATACAAGACGGATGGGGAAAACTGGAATGACACCTACACGGTCAAATACACGGGCTGTGAGGGATCACATAGACCGTAAGCTTCCTCCATGGAGCCACACATGAAAATGATAAACCATCGTTATAATGGATAGGAAAAATTGGAACGACACCTACACGGTCGACTACACGGACTGTGAAGGGCCACACGGACCATGATCTTCTCCCATGAAGATACACTTGAAAGAATACTCATAGACGAAAACCCGAGATGGTAATCCTATACTTAGCTAAATTTCTCTTCCGTAATCATATAACATCCTCACGGATCGTGAGGCTTTACAAGGACCGTGAGCTGGTTTGTGGAGACTCACTTGGACCAGTGCCTTAGTTGTTGGATAGCCACATCACACGGATTGGTTTACGGCCCGTGAGGCCTCACACGGTCTGTGAACTCCTCCTTCTCGATGACACAATTTCCAGAATGTTAACCCTATACATAGAACCAATCTTTAGGTCAAGACCATCCTGAAACACCTTACCACACCTCGTGAGAGGTTATACGGACTGCCTCACAGACTATGAGGTGACACATGGTCCGTGAGGCCACCGTGAGGCAGTGCCTTCGCCAAAAATCTAGAATTGGATCCCTGTGCAGACAGTCTTACTAAAATGATCATAACTTCCACATCCGAACTTCAAATCAAGTGAAACCAAGTGCGTTGTAAAAATAACTCAATAGGTCATGGCCCACACAGGTCTTCCCGTTCCAAGAGATATGGCCACTTAAAGTTAGTACTCCCACAAGACGTCAAGCAAAACTTACTCAATATTTTTTCTTTGATTACGACCATTCAAGCGAGACTTGTAAAGCTCATTACTCGATCATGGTAGGTAAAAATTAGACCTCAATAAACATCACAACGTTCAAATTTTTTCCAGGTTGTTACATTATGTATGCTAATAAGAGCAGTGAGTATAGAAAGACGCCCATAAAGCTTGAAGAGAGCTAAGAGTAGCATCTCATAAGAAAGCTCTAATAGAGATTTTATATCTTTGAGTATAGTATAATAGGAGAGTTTAAGATGTTCTTGTGGATAGTGATGCCTCAACAATGCAGAGAGATATACTTATAGCTCAGTAAAGAGATTTGGTTTGCAAATTTAGGGAGTGAACCCTTGAACTAAGGGGGAGATGGGGAGTTAATAAACTAAACTGAGACTTGAGTTTTCGATAGTGATCAATTGATCAGGATGAGACATTGATGCATTTTTATCTCATATATTCCTTATAAATCAGTTAAGATGATACTTTATTATGATCTTGTGTATGAGCACCCTGCCTATAGCCTAAACCCATGCACCCAATGTTGATTCACGTTTATGTTGAGATTTGCGGATGGGGAGTGATAGTTGTACTTTTATCTCATGAATCTCAAAGTTTCCAACCTTATGTCATACGAGATATGACTTGAGTCTCATAATATGTTCAATTTCATAAATGCATGATATGTCCTCAAAGCCTTATGAGATTATATCACATTATGAATGCTCTCAGATCAAATTCCTTAAATATATCGTGCTTATGATCTTTCTCTCTAAACCTTTCCAATGATCCTCCTTTCCTGTCTTGATAGCGATATTGATGATAGTAGATGAGTTATTGTTGATGAGTAAGGGTAGATGTTCTTTGATGTAATAATTATGATATCCTCCTTTCATTAAGATTGTGGATGTGGAGGAAGAGAGAGATGATACCTTATGATGTGTAATCGATAGGTAATAGTAGGTTAGAGTGTCTCTAGGCAAGAGTATGTTAGTGTTTCTTTGAGTGAGAGCTCATTCAATGATAGAGGTAGAAGTGCTAAGTAGGCTTAATAATTCTTAGATATAGTGGAAGTGGTTAGAGTGATAGGCTTGAATGTGTGGATGTCATTATATGAGTAATTATAAAAGACTATCGATGACTTTGGAATGAGTATTCCAAGTGAATGTATTAGAGTAGTGAGAAGGAGTAGTATTCTCTAAATGAAAATCCATGTGGAGGTGTAGAGCTTAAGTTTTGAGTATTTTTTTTGTATGAATATGATCATCTTAGGAATAACATTTTGATGCTTAGAATTGGGCTTGAATGGAAAAGGAGGATGTGGTTAGGTGGAGATTTGAATAGGAGCTACAAGCTTCAAGTGATAGAGTATAGTCCCATGAAAAGGAGCATAGTTGAGATGAGGTGCCAAGCTAGAGAGTTATCCATAGAACCTTATATATCATGATGGTCGCATTCTCGATTAGAGTTGATGACTTTCTCCTTGAGTTCAAATAATTGATTATCGAGGTGTTTAAATGATTTGAATTATTTAAGTTTCGATGTTCCATTCGTGTCTAATAGTGAGAATGTCTAAGATATAGAATAATCTTACGGGATAGATTGTAGGAGTATGATTAACTTATGGATAGCACATGGTGACTTTGAGTTAGGCTTTACCATGGAAAGAGTATGTACCGAGACTGTAATGACTCAAAAAATTTTGTACTTCATAATGGTTGGTCAAGGTTAGTGTTGAACTCATCATGGTTGAATTTTGGTAGTCATTAGTTGTTTTTAAGTGGCCGGATTCAAAGGAATTATTTTGGTGGGAGTTGTAAGGCAGTTTAGGCAGCAGGGACTTTGAAAGGGTATATCTTTTGGTACAAAGTGAACTGTGTGGGATATTATATATCAGATCGAATCTCTTTGAGTTATCTTCGCAACACAACTGGTTTCACTTGATTCGGAGTTCGGATGTGGAAGTTATGACCATTTCAGTGAGGTTGCCCATGTACGTAAGTGTGCTGGAAAAGGGAATCTGTTTTGGGAGCTAAGGCACTGCCTTACCGGAGGGGTCATGAGCCGTTTGGAGGATCACGAGCCGTGAAGGCTTCTGTGAGTTATTCTAGTGACTTCCAAGGATGTTGGACCAAGGCCCCGGACCAAGGCCCCGGACCAAGTGAAGCTCCACGGACCACTTCACGGTTCGTGTGATGCCTCACGGTCCGTGAAGGCCCTTCGTGGTGTGATCCAGAGACTACCTAAACCCCAGGGCAAGGACTCCGGACTAAGTGAGGCTTCACGGACCAGTGTACGGTCCGTGTGCAGCTTCACGGACCGTGAGTCTTATCGTGAAGTGATCCAGAAAGTCCCCCAAGATTTCAAGCCAAGGCATGAACCAAGTGAAGTCACACGGTGGGGTTCACGGTCCATGAACCACTACATGGACCATGTAGGTGCTTCTGTCAGCGACTGTTTCAGTTATCTTCTCCATTTCATTAATGGCTAAATGATAATTTTAATTATTCCTAAGGTCGTTTTAGCCTTTCTAAACTCTCTTAAAACCCCTAAATTGAATCCTAATTCATTTAATCTCTCAAATTACTCTCCCAATTTTCTTTCAATTTCTCTCATCCTCCATTAGAGACCAAGCTTGAATTTGGGGAAAACTCAAATCTCCATCAGAACCTTCTCAATCTTCTTGTTAAATTCAAGGTATGGGGGTTTGATTCATGGATTCCCTTTCATCCATGAAGACCCAAAATCCTTTTCTCAAATTTTGATGAAATTATGAATTTTCTTGAAATGGGTCTTTGATGATAAGAATGATTTATTGAAATTGAAGTATGGGTTGTTCTTATTTAATGATTTTAAGATGAATTAAGTCATTAATTGATGAATTCCATTTATTTAAGAAAGGTGCAAGTATGCATGTCCCCTTACTCTTTAATCCTTGCATGGGTAGTGTTTAAATGATGATTTAAATGTTGATTTAACTTGAATCTCTTGTGGAATAATCTTGATTTTAATTTAAAGTATGAATTCTAGTACCCATGCTATTCTCATTGTCATTCATGGAATTTGCATGCATGACCATGGATTTTTATGAAGCTTGTGATGTGGGCTAAGTCCCAATTATGTTTATGACTATGATTTTGAACAAGTATGAGTTATGACAAGAATGTGATCACATGATGTCTATGATTTGGCTCTTTGAGCAATTATGGGTGGTTACACCACTATGATATGACAAGTATAGAGCTACTCTTATGCATGAAGTTTGACATGAAAGTGTGTTTGACTTTTTTAGCTTAATGAAGCATGATTATGAAATGTGTTTGGCTTTTGTTAAGTATGCATGTGAGTAATGAAAGTGAATTTGGCTTCTAAGCCCAACTATGCATGGTTTGATACCCAAGTGTCAAGTTCCTTTTTAAAAGCATATATATGTATACGTATTATTGTGGGATAACGACTTAGTACCGAGAAGGATTGGAGTAATAAGTGGACTATCCCCAAGAGTCCCACTTTTTTGCCGAAACTATATGCCAACGTAGGTATGCAACTGAAATGGGAGGCCCATAAGGTATGCTTTGATATGGTATGATATGTTGTGCTATTTATGTAAATCCTTTTGAAATGACCAGATCGTAAGGAAGGTGGCCATCACACCGAAATGGAAGGCCCACAAGGTGTGGTGTAAATTACCTTTGGCAAGTAATCTTTTTTGATCCGATGGGAGGCCTCATTGGGCAAGTTCATTTTGTAGCTCACATGAGTTTGGATATCGGTTATGGTTCCATCCCCTATGTACTATAAGCATTATGGCATTTCATGCATCATGGTTATCATGGCATATTGATATACGATTCTTCCTTATATTCTCTTTCTATGTAGGTGCCCTTGCCATCTAGGTTGTCTATAAGTTCATGTGCATAAGAATTTTCATGCCCGCATACTTAGTACTTTATTGTGCTAACCCATACTATTTGTCTACATGTTCTAATCATGTAGGGACCGAAGGTTATTATCTTTCTCCGTTGGACGGCTAGCGAGATCTCTACTTGTTGACTTTGGTGACCCCTATACTCCAAGGGCAATATCCATCCCCCTCTACCTATGTTATGTTTTCATTATGTTTACTTTGTCATTTGAGGGTGAGCTCGGGTTGTGTCGAGGCCCCCGTCGTACTCTTGTAGAGGCATTGTTGGATATTTGTATCGATTTCCCATTGTACACGTACTATGTGTTGGTTGTTATGACATGTCCTCTATGTTATGCTATTGCTACTTATGATCTGATTATGCTTCCGCTTATGCCATTATGATGTGATGATTGGGAATGTGCTTATGTGGAAAGTCCCTATCCCGTAATACCCCCATAGCTTGAGTCTTACTTACCCGTCCCTTAGAAATACTTGTTATGTGCTATGTGATTCATGTTTATCCCTTTCCTGGCAACATCCCCATAGCTTGAGTCCAAAGCCCCCTTTTTTTCCTAGAATTATGTGCTCTGTGTGTATTCTTTCACGCTTCCAAACCGATGATATAAGAGATGATGCTATGATGGCTTGATCGAGAACTTTCGGGTTCTCCTTCGCCATGTCACATCTAGGCCCCGCTTTCGACTCGTGACAAAGACTTAGGTTATGATGAGAGTTATAAGCTTCAGATAAGGATGTCCTCTAATGAGTTGAGTTTTCTATCCTTAAGTCGATGTCCACTATTGAGTTGGAGTATTTGAGCAATTGAGTTCTCGATTGTATACATGCCTTGAGAAATCTCCTGGTGTACTCATCATTCGAGGATGAATGATCCCAAGGGGGAGATAATGTTACACTTGGTAAAATTATCAAAATATCCCTAGAGATGCTCGCATAATGATCTTTCCAAACTCTTTTGGTGAATCTAAGGCATGAAATCGCGATTAGCACAAAAAAATGTGCGAAAAAATAATCTTGATTGAATTTTAGAGCAACTGAATGAAAAGATAATTTTTTAGAGCAAACAATATAATTTTAGAAAAGTGTGTAATAAGTCCATGTCGCAGACTTTCCGTGGACTTTCATTTAGTGAAGTGCATAACAAGTCTGTGTCGTGGACTTTCACTTAGTGGTGATTTCAATATTTTCTACGAGATTAAAAGTCGATCAAAAAATTTTTGACGAAAATTTTATATGGAAGGACTAAGTCTACGACGCGGACTTGGCTCATCGAGTATAAAGGTTTCTGTTTTTTTAGGAATATTCTAGACTTTTCCACAGCCCTCCTAAACTTAACCCACAACTATATAAGTCGCTTTTGACTTAAAAAAAGGTTTTTAAATTCATTCCAAAGCCTTCTACAGATTCTAAACAAAAGTCAGAGCTAAAAGAGGAGGAGAAAAGCTAGGGTTTCAAGAGAATCTTTTGAGTTCTTCCAAACTAGTTTGAAATTCCAATTTCTAAGTATGTAAGCCTAACACAATGTTGGATTGAGTTCATCCACATGCCCCCCCATCTCTATTGATTCGATTTAAGTTGAGTTTGAGTTCTTGAATTTCCTGAATTGAATTCTTGAGTTATCTATTGTCTTATTGTGTTCCTTGTACGTAAAAATATGTTGATGATATTAATGAGTTGAATTATTTGATTTGGATACATATTCATGTCTTCATTCACATGAACCCTAATTTATTATTATATTTAAAAAAATTTTATGCATATTTTTGAGTTGAGATTGATGGTTATTTTTGTATATCGAGAAAAGATGGTTTTAAACTAATTTGAATATATTTTACCGAGTCTACATGAATATGAATTTTTAAGCATAAATAATGATTTGAGAAAGAGTCTTGATGATATGTGAATGATTTTTGAAGTATGTTTCAAAAGAAAGCACATGATATTTTGAGAAAGGATTTTGATGAGTTTTGAAAGAGCTTGAAATTATATTCCTTTTGTTTTAAAGGAAAGATTTGAGGATTGAGGTACGACTGAGATGAGTTTGAATGAGTTTTAAAGAGAATATTTTAAGAGTAGTATTGAGTATCGAGTTGGGTAAGAGTAACAGTTACTCAAATCCCATAACTATGTTACCAATATATGATAGTTGTATAGTTTACTTTGACAACTTTTGTCCCAAAAAGATGGACGAGGATTATGGATCCAAGAGAGAGAGAGAGTTGAGCATCCTTACCTTGGAAGTTAATGAACGGGCATGACAACAACGTCACCTTCATTGTTCATTACCAACTATGGACGTGGAGAGTTTTTTCGTTTAGAAAACTCCCTAATTTTGCATAACTAATTTGACTGAGTTGCATGCTAGAGTTTCTTTTAGGAACATTATTTTACTATACAAATTTGGCATGTTTTACTAAGTTAAGTTGAGTATCCTAAGCTGAGTTAATGTTTGAGTTGAGTCTCTTGAGTTGAGTTTCTTGAATTGAATATCTATGATTGTTCATTCCCTTTTTGTTATTTTACATACCAGTATATTCCATGTACTGACGTCCATTTGAAATGTATCGTTAATGATACAGATACAGGTGATAGAGAACTTCAACAAGCGCATCATTGAGGTGCAGCTTCTTACTTCCAGATTTGATGAGCCTTGCTTGCTATATAGTGGAGCCTTTTTCTTTCTTATATTGAGTAGGCATAGTTATTTTCTTTTGAGGTAGCATGTGACTTGTCTTAGCACTTTCTAGATGAGTATAGAGGCTTCATAGACATTGAGTAGAGGATGTTGAGTGTTTTTTCTTTCCAACTCTTGTTTATTGGAAATTCCTATTTATATAAAGATTTGATTATTTAGTTTACTTCATAGTCTTTTCTTTGAGTATTTTCTTTCGTTGTTGAGTATGATGTGACGATGAATCCAAGTGGTTCGCTTGGGGACTAGCAATAGTCTCTGAGTGTTGGCCACGCCAAGGGTGCCCTCTCGGGGCGTGACAAGTCATCTTCTTGCATTTGTGCTTTAAGTAGTTCTTGAAATCGTTCCAAAGTGGGGGTAACTTCTCAATTACAACAACCACTTGAAAAACATCATTCACAATCAATCCTATGTTAAAGATTATGTGAGTATTAAGAACACACTTTATATGTTCAAACCAGGTATTATATAAAATTATACCTTCGACTAGGAGATCATGGATTACAACCTGTAACTCTTGAACTTGGGTAATAACAGTCTTACTGTCTACCATCTTGTACTCAAGGAACTTTGCTACGATGAATTTTTTCATTCCAACATCTTCAAATTTTGTGCTTCTTTTCCAAAGCATCCTAGAGTTCCTTGTAAGTCTTCAAGTTACTATACACATTGTGCAGATCATCTTGCGAGCCACTCAGAATATAATTTCTACATAAAAAAATCTGAGTGCTTCCAAGCTTCAGTCACTAATAGTCGTTCATCATCTTTTAAATTTTTAAGTTGTTAATTGTAGTAATTTGTAGTACTTTTTACATTATTTGAAATAATATATGTTATTTTCTCTATCCCAATTTACTTGACACTGATAAAATTTCAAAATTCAACCTAATTGGTTATATGTCCTTTAAGTATTTTAAATTACTAATTATTATCATGTATTATACTTTTTATTTATTTTTCACATATATAACATATTAAAAAGTAAAGTGAGATAAATAAATTAAATAAAAATGTAAGAATATCCTCAACCAAAATAGACATGTTGGCAGACTATTGTACACTTGGCTCCCCTCCGGTTCGTTCAGTGATAGTACCCTGTGTTATTATACACATGTGACATGTCCCTTCAATAATTGAGAGACTTGGTATGATTTTTTGTTTGTTTGATGTGTGTGTAAGCTTCTTGTTTTACTTTGTAAAGAAGACTGAAGAGAGGGATAATATTAATCATAGTTCCTCCCAACTTTGCTTTTAAAATTAAGCTCTTCTACCATTTTAAACAATAGTCAAACTTCCTTCTATATAACTCTTCTTTCTTCTTTTTTTTAAGTTCTTTAATATTATAAGTAAAAAATTTCTTTACAAGTTTGTTACAAATTTTAATATTATTTTTATGAATCGTTATTTCAATATAATCTACATTAAGCATGTGTGTACATATATATGTGTATATTTTATTTTTCTCTACTTTCTTACTCCTTGCATTTCATATTGTTTAGCTCTTCTTGATATGACACTCCTTACAAAAATTTAATAAAAGTGTATTTTACTAGACTAACATAAATAATAATGCTTTAAAATTTTAAATTTGATGACTACTACTACTTTATGCAGTTTGGAAATAAAAAATATAAATAGTTCATTTGATTTCATGAATAGAACAAGTAAATTAAGATAATTTTTAGAATGAGGTCAAGTAATAAATGGCGGAGTATTTTCTATTGTCTATATAAATAAATAAGTTTTGATTGAAATTAATGGAGTATTACATAATATTATAGTTTAAAATAATCTAAGATCTAAAATAAATCTAATCTTTTGGCCTTAATTAAATTAACTATTTCATATTTCCTTTATCAAATATATTTGTATAGTTATTATGCTCTTCCATATATTTTCACCTGTACAAATGATATTAGAGTTTTTATTACTATTAACAATTTTTTTTTATTATGCTAATTTACCTCATATAGAATATCATTAGTTTATATACTTGATTGATATTTCTCATTTTTTTTCGTCCAAAAGATAATATTTATGTTTTTATAAAAAAATTGTTATACGAAATCAAGAAAACTGAAAATCACATAATTCTTAAAGAAGGAAAAAATGTTTGATAATGAAAAAGTATAATAGGCATATTAAAGATTTAACGGAAAGAGTAAAAAATGTTCTTGAACTAATAAAAATGGTAGAAACAGAATAATATAAAAGAAATAATAAAATTAAAAAATCAAGCTAAAAAACATTATGCTAAAATATTTATATCATGATAAC
>JBCEWC010009342.1:0-18858 GCA_038996855.1 Solanum aculeatissimum
CTCTAATTCTATCTGTGTATAATAACAAAAAGCATGAAATTTTTAGAAATGTTGGGTCAAAATTGGGTGTCAACAGAAATAATATATAAGTAATTAATGTTGAGGAAAATATAAAAAAAATCAATATAGTTTTATTTATTGACATGATACATACGTGCAAAACACGTACACTAAACTAGTTCAATATAAATGTATTATAAGTATTTTAAAATATATTATATTTATTTGGTAAGAGTTGACATAGTATATTATAAATGTATTAAAGTATATGATAAATATATTTTTAATCAATGAAACTTGTATTAAATATGTTTTATAAATAGTTATCTTTAATAAGAATTAAAACTATAAGTATTATTATAAATATATAATAAGTGTTCAACAAAAATAAATTATTATTATTATAAATAATAAATATTTTTTCTAATCTAATATATATATTTATATAAGTTTTTCAATTTACTACGTTAAATTTCATCCGAGTTTTAAGTGTTCAATTCATACAAAAATCTTTCCTTTTTTTGGCTAAGGGGGCAACTTAGGTAAGAACGGAAAAAGCATAAGTGAAAGAAGGAAAGCATGAAATGGGTAGAAATTAGAATTATAGTCGCTCCTTCTTCATCATTCCTAGAAGATGATTGATCCAAAGGAAGCCCGGAACTCCATGCTTTGAAGAAATTGAACCCTGTTTCCATTGGTTCTTCATCTTTCCCATGGTGAAACCCGAAAATATGAAGTCAAATTCATCGAAGCTACCCCAAAAAATCCACCCCTCTAATGATCCATCTGAATTCAACCCTCTTTCCTATTCCCTCGAAAAGTTTCGCCTCTACGAAACACGAGCAGTACGTTACATTTTCACTTCCTTTCTCTTAATTTTGTTTTTTCGAAAATCCAATTCCTCGTGGAAACCCCAATTCATGGTTCTTGTATTTTTATTTATTGTTCCAATGAAAAACTGAAATGGCATTTTTTCTTGATTCATTGCTTTTTTTTTTTGGTGTTTGCAGAGGTTTTATTTAATAGGGAGTGATAGGAATAAGCAGTTCTTTAGAGTGTTAAAGATTGATAGAATGGAGCCTTCAGATCTTAACATAAGTGAAGACCCAGTTGTGTATCCCCCTCAGGAAGTAAAAAGCTTACTTCAACGGATTGCTGAAGGAAATAGAGCTACTGGAGGCTTGAATTTTGTGGCTAAAGTTTATGGCATTGCTGGTTAGTCTTTGTTTGCACTGTCTTGCATGTGATAGTTACTACTAGGAATTTTGTGCTAACTTAATGGATTTGTGTAGGTTGCATTAAGTTCTTGGAGTCATATTATCTTGTATTAGTGACAAAAAGGCGACAAATTGGATGTATATGTGGTCATGCCATATATAGTATAGACGAGAGCCAAATTATTACAATACCTCATGTCTCGGTCCAAACTGATGTTGCTCATTCGAAAACTGAGTTAAGGTAAGTAGTTTATTTGGTTGAATCTTCGGAATAAGCTTTTGCTGCAGACTGTTTATATGTCTTTTGTGCTAGTGATACGATTTCCTTTCTTTTAAATGCTTAATAGTAAATGTTGAAGCTTTTTAAAGTATACTCGGAGAGGTTGTTAAGGTTCTATTCGTTTCTTGGATGTTTTGATTTACGGGTTATTTCATATCCATCCGCAACATACTATTTGGGTTTTAATAATTTTATAGCGCCAAGATGGTGTAAAGATGTGCAAAAAGGACCATTCTCTTTAAGGAGTCCATGAAGTCCATAATAGTATCCATATTATTACATTGTTCATCCTGCACAAAAATGTCAAAAAATACTAACACATGTACTTTATACTGTGCAAAGCCTCAAATTTATCCCCGGAGCATCTGCAGTTGCATAGCCTCAAGATTCCCCTAAAACGAAAATCTATGATTGGTTACTTCCATGCAGTCCATATTATGCTTGCAGGATCAGTTCTCCAAAAAGTTTGCCTTCCGTTGTTGATCTTTTTCCCTTGTCAGCTTTCAAAATTATCCTTCACTTATTGCAGCATAATTTACTGTACTGCAAATAAGTTCAAGAATAAGCACCAAGTCTGCTAGGTCAAGAAAACTTCCATTGCTATGTTTCTTTTAGAGATAAATTTTCCTTAAAAATAGTGATGCACAACCATATGCCACTGTTGTATCCCACATGATGGTGCTTGATCATCACCGAGTTTAAGATGTTAGTTTATATTAGTGGTAATGGAAGAAAAATATTAAAATAGTAAACCGGAAAGTTAGTTTGAAAAAGAGTTTCATTAGTTAAACGAATTTGAATATTTGTAAGTTGTAAATACTTCTTGGCTTTCTCAACAAATAAAAATAAAATGAAATTGTATAGAATAATATATTGCTTAAATAGTGTTGAATTTTTGGAGTGTCCATGATAGAAAGAGTATCATGTAAGTTTGTATGGAGAAAATAAGTCACTGGTCATTTTTTATTCCTGTTTCCATTTTGAAATGTTCATATTTCTATTTTGGTATCTTTTCCTAGTTTAATGTTTTAAGATGACTACTTTTGTGTCTGGTATAGATATTATGAAGAAATCATCATTGCTTTTTGTGGATTTGTCTTCACTCGACTTGAATTTTGCTTATGTTTATTTGCTAAAATGTTGTGCCCTTTGCTTGATGTAGTGAACAAAATTTTGGCCCTCAGATTGATTCTTGGCTGACTAATTTTCAATGACTGCAGGTACAAGAAGCTTTTGTCCAGTGTTGACTTGACAAAAGATTTTTTCTACAGTTACACCTATCCTATAATGCGAAGCTTGCAGAACAATGTCCTGTCTATGGGTGAGGATGGGATGCCTTATGACAATATTTTTGTCTGGAATAGTTACCTAACACATACAATTCGATCAAGATGCAAGAACACAATGTGGACAATTGCTTTAGTTCATGGGCACTTTAAGCAGGTGTTTCCTTACTTTTCCATTACATTTTTTAATAACCGAGTAGGTAATGGGCCACTTCCACTGGGTATGTTGTTTTTTGTTGTAATGGGCCACTTTTCTACCTTTTCAACTTAATACTAGGATTTTTGTTTGAGGTAGGGTGCGAACACGTTACATGCACCTAACCACACATCACATGTTGTGTTCTCACCCCTAGAAGAAAGCCGGGGGAAAACATTAAGACTTACTTTTCCATTATGTATGCTGTTTTTATCTGCTGATACCTCTAGTTACAAGCATATTGAATTTAATTACTCAAGCTTAAAATAGCCATACTGATATCTCTGGTTACAAGCGCTTAGGATTCAGTGCTTAATCTTAAAATAACACTCTCTAAGCCTCCTGCTTGTTTGCTCCGTCAGTTTTTTTTTAATGATTTTCCTATGCGATCTTGCTGCAGTTTCTTGTTTGTAGAGCATGTAAATTGGTCATTTTTAAGGAGAAAATTAGCATGTTTTATCTTTTTTTATATAAAGCTGTTTCACATTAATTGATAGTGGGAAGCTACCACCGGGTGGTTGGAGTTTCCAATCAAACTAAAGGTGAAATGATTTATTTTCAAGGAGTCCTCGGTGTATGATAGGCAAAGGCTGCTCAGTAGGAAATGAATATCAAAAGTTTACTAAATGTATTTTCTTGCATCTGATTCTAAGATAACTGATTATAATTACAGTGACACGGGTTGTACCTAAGTGTGGCCTAGTGGTCAATGATGTGGGTTGAGAACCATGAGGTGTCAAGTTTAAATCCCAATCGAAGCATCACTTGATACGTGAGTTACCTGGTGCTTGTGTTGTATGGAAATAGAAAACATGTCTTGGAATTAGTCGAGGTGCGCAAGCCGGTGATGATAATAAAATAGAAGTACAGTGACATGGGTCAGCTTGTGTAATCCCCTCTAACTACTATCATATAAAAATAGCCAGTGATTATACTTGAATGTCTAATTGCTGTGGACTTTAATCTTGATAAACCCTGGGATATGATTTGAAGTCTATTCAATTTATGGTAGGTTTTGGAAGATTAGAAATACCGAAGGAAGTGTCCCCCTCCCAAATTTTTTTTTAGCAGAATTTAGAAAAAGAGAGTACAAAAGAATTGGTATGGAAGATTCATACCCATAGGATAACTCTTTTCTTTTACACTTAAATATTAAGTTGTATATGTACTTAAATTTGTGTATGAATATAGGTGTGTTTTCATGTACAAATAAATGAGTTTAGTATGTATAATTTTTTTGTTCAATCCATCGAACTAGTCTTTATGACAAGGACATAACCATGAGACAAATCCATTTACCTTATAAAAACTCTTTGAAGAAATACCTCAGGAATATTAGGTCCAAACCAATGTAGATATTGAAATGAGGTTTTGACTAGTTGGCTCGAGTGGTTCTTTGAAAATGAGACTTCTACCTGCTCTCTTCACACTTATGGACCGAGTGAAGTGCACAAGGATGAGAATAGTGAAGTGTTTGGTAGAAGATGTAAACATTAGATAGAAATGACAAATGGTTTTCCATAAGCTCTTAAGTGAAGAAGGGGACAGGGATATCATGTTGGGGGAATTAGAGTATTTCGAGAGTCAGAGAGATTTTGGGTAATGCTAGTGCATAAAACCTGTAGAGGTTGAGTGCACTACTTATTGATGATGAGGGGAAGAATGATTGGGCTAGACGGGATCCTAGTGGGTTTTTGGAAGAACGCATGCAAGGCATGTATGGAGTGGTTAACTGAGTTGTTTAATGTCGTATTTAGGATGGTTAAAATATTAGAAGAATGTAGGTGGACTGCAATGGCTTAAGAACAAGAGTGATAATCAAAATTGCTATAACTGTAGGGATATCAAGCTTTTAAACCATGCTGTGAAAGTTTGGGAGAGGATGGTAGGGATGAGGATTAGGAAGAGTGCATCTATTTTAGAGAACTATTTTGGATTCATGTTGGGGCAATCAACTATAGAAGTCATTCATCCTGTAGGAAGATTGTTGGAGCAGTATATAGATAGAAAAAAGATTTATGCATGGTGTTCATTGACCTTGAAAGGTGTACGATAAAGTCCCTACGGAGGTTTTCTTGGAGATGTTTGGAGTTTAGAGGTGTATTTGTGGCTTACATTTGGGTAATTAAGGACATGTATGCTGGAGCCAAAACACGGGTTAGGACAGTCGGAGGTGACTGAGAACACTTCCTGATCATAATGAGATTGCGTCAAGGGTCTGCCCCTAGCTCGTTCCTATCTTACTTAGTGCTGGATGAATTGACAAGACATTCAAGGGGAAGCATTGTGGTGTATGTTATTTGCATATGACATAATTGATAAGACTGGTAGTGGAGTTAACAATATGATGAAAGTTTGGAGACAGGCTCTAGAAACTAAAGGTTTCAGGTTATGAAGTACTAAAATTGAATACTTGGAGTGTAAGTGTAGTGATGTAACACATGAGGTAGAGGTGGAAGTGAAGATCGATGCACACATCATAACCAAGAGAGAAAGTTTCAAGTATCTTAGGTCAATAATCCAAGGAGACAAGGAGATTGACAATGATATTACATATCGTGTGGGGGCAGATTGGGTGAAAATGGTGACTCACTTCGTGGTATTGTGCATTAGGAATGGTTCGTCAAGGCTTAAAGATAAGTTCTGCAGAATGGTGGAAGCAAATGGGGTGAAATGGAGACTCACTTAGTGGTATTGTGCAACAAGAATGGTTCGCCAAGGCTTAAAGGTAAGTTCTATAGAATAGTGGTTAGACCAACATTGTTGTATCATGTATGGATTTGAGTGTTGGCTAGTCAAGAAGACACACATTTAGAAGATGAAGTTAGCGGAGATGAGGATATTCAGATCGATGTGTTGGCATACTAGGAGAGATGATTAGGAATGAAGTTATATGGGACAAAATAGGAGGTGCCTTTGCAGTAGACAAGATGAGAAAAACGAGACTGAGGTGGTTCGAGCATGTGAAGAGGAGGTGCACAGATGTGCTAGTAAGGAGGTGTGAGGTTGTTGGCTGTAGCAAAAATTAGGAGAGGTAGAGGTAAGCCAAAAAAAAACTAGGTGAGGCTATTAGAGAAGACATGACACAACTCCATTTTACTAAGGGCATGACCATAAATAGGAAAATATGGAGGTAATTGATTATGGTAGAAGGTTAGTAGGTAGCCGGGTGTTTTCGCTGAAGTTGCTTGGACTCAAGTGTAGGTGCGGGAGTTTGATACAGGCGTGGATTTAGAGGTTAGATTCTCTATGATATAAAAATTTAAGATTTAGGATTTTGATCCATGTATGGATACGGGTGTGGGGATTTGACTAAAAATAATTTAAATATTTAAAAATAAATTTATAAAAACTAAATTATGAAATATTATTTGGAGAACTTGATAAGAAAATATTGATCAAGAGGAGAATCCTGGATGGAGATAAATGGAAAGGGAGTGACAATAAAAATTTATGTATGTAAGTATTTCATTTTCTTCAATTACAATTTTGTTTTGATTATAGAGAACATTGAATTTGTCCAGAATTTCTCCTTCGAATTTGGTCAAAGTACCCAAAATTGGTTGGCCAGATTGGGTACGGATCCCACAACTATGTCATGTCGACAGGTGTGTCACCAGAAGTGAAGAGTCCTAGCAACATAGGTTTTCACACTTTATGTGAGAGAGGTAGGGGGCTAGCCGCCTCCTCTCTTTTTTAGGAGTATTATTTAGTACATAGTCTCTTATTTATCCATATTACTATTTTTTGTAGCATTTGTATGATACTCGGTACCTAAATTGCAAATAATAATTGGCGTTCCTTTCCCTTGTCATCTTTCTCTCAATCGATTTCAACAAAGCTCAAGACTCTTTTGGAATTCTGAGCTCATCGCCGTACACTTCTTCGATCAGTGAGATCGTGATAAAAAATCAAGAACTGGGCTCGTAAAGCAAGACCCAACAAAGGAATTGAAGCTTTCTTGATTCTCCTAAAAACAGTACTGGTTTAGAAATTGCATCAACATTGCTCGCGATTGGATCGTTTCTTTCATCAAAATTTCTATCTCTTCCTGGCGACAAATCTCCATCGACTCTCAGGTAAAGTTCCAGCAGAAAATTCACTTCCTCAATTTAAATTCTCGCTGAAAAATCCATACCCATTAACAATTCCAGCCAAAAACTTCATCTCTATCGATTGCTACCTCTTTTGGCTCTATTCGTAAGGGAATCGAATTTCGAGCTCATCGCCATACACTTCTCCGATCAGTGAGATTGTGATAGAAAATCAAGAATTGGGCTCGTAAAGCAAGACCTACCAAATTTTGAAATTGCGGTTGTCGGCCCAGTCGACATTCCATTCATTTTCTCGATGACTTTTAGAAACTTCCAGTGACATCATAATATCTTCCCTGTGATATCTTCCGATTCCTATATATTTACTATTATTTGAATACATTGTTATATATTGTTTGACAATAATTCTCTGTCTTGCAATATTTCTTGCAATATTTCTTGCAATATTTCTTGCTTGTTGTATACTATCTTTCAATAATTCTCTTTCTTGCAACATTTCTTGCCTATTGCATATTTCTTGCTTGTTACATACTTCTTACTTGTTACATATTTTTGAATATATTTTATTTCTTGTTATATTTCTTGCTTGTTACATATTGTGGTTGTTTCACATACTCTTTGCATCTTGGTATTGTGGGTTGTTGCAAGTATTTTATAGGATTATTATTTTTCGTTTTTTTTTTGTATTTTATAGGATTATAGGATTGGTTAGTTGATTATTATAAATTATAGTTTAGATTTTATTGTACTGTATTGTTGGGTTGTTGTTCTAGTGAGATTGTTTATTTTTTTATCTTTTATAGTATGTTGAGTTAGTCGTTCTTAGTGTAATTTAGTGTCGTTGGGGTCTGATGGTGGATTAGGGTCATGTCGTCGGTTGGGGTCGGAGGCTAGGGGTAGTAGTGGTAAGAGGGGCACGGGCTTACTTAGGTTGAGAGTAGGGACGTGGAACATGGGATCACTTATAGGGCAGTCCATAGAGCTAGTGAAGAGTCTTAAGAGGAGACAAATTAATATAGCGTGTGTTTAAGAGATCAGATGGGTAGGTACCAAAGCTCGAGATGTAGACGTGTTTAAATTATGGTACTCAGGTGGCTTTTGGGGATAGAAATAGAGTAGGCATACTAGTAGATGAGGACCTTAGGGAGTATGTGGTTGAGGTCAGGAGGATTAATGATAGGATGATGTTTATTAAACTTGTGGTCAGTAGTCATATTGTGAATATAGTTAGTGCCTATGCACCCCAAGTGGGCCTGGATGAGGAAGTCAAAAAACTCTTTTAGGAAGATTTAGATGAGGTTGTGAGAGGTATATCGGACACAGAAAAGATCTTCATTGGGGGAGATTTTAATGGGAATATCGGTGCCACTTATGATTTTGACGATGTCTGTGGAGGCTTTGGTTTTGGGGAGAGGAATGAAGGTGAGACGTCTCTCTTGGACTTTGCGAAAGCCTTTGAGTTGGTTATTGCTAACTCATGTTTCTCGAAGAGGGAAAATCACTTGGTTACCTTCCGTAGTACGATAGCTAAGATCCAAATTGATTACTTTCTCCTCGGGAAGAGTGATGAAGCCTTTGTAAGAATTGCAAGGTAATTCCGAGTGAAAATATTTCCACTCAACATAGACTTCTACTGATGGACTTAGAGATAAGAGGAAGAAGGCTATTTATACCCAACCAAGGATTAGATGGGGTGGCCTGACTCTTGCCCTTTCTCTGGAGATGGGGGAAAAGTTGAGTAATTTGGGGTCTTGGAGTAATAGCGAAGATGTGAACACCTTATGGGGCACCACGACTGGTTATATTAGAAAAGTAGCCATCGAGGTACTAGGGGTTTTGAGAGGGACCTTTGGTGGACATTAGGGTGATTGGTGGAGTGGAGAAGTTCAAGACAAAGTGAAAGCTAATAAGATTGCCTATAAAAAGTGTTTGGAATATAGGGATGAGGATAAAAAACGAAGGATTAAGGATATCTATAAGACGGTGAAGACAAAAGTGAAGATGGTTGTGACGAGTGTTAAGACAACAGTGTTTGAGTGCTTGTATGTTGAGTTAGGTGAAAAAGGCGGGGACAAGAGATTGTATAGGCTCGCGAAGGAGAGAAAACTCGCGACTCAGACCAAGTGAAGTGGATTAAGGATGAGGAGGGTGAGGTGTTGGTGGATGAAACTTCCATTTAGCTAAGGTGGCAAACTTATTTTCATAAACTCTTAAATGAAAAAGGGGACAAAGAGATTGAGTTGGGTCATTTGGCGCACTCTGATAGTCATCGATATTTTGGTTATTGTAGGCGTTTCAAAGTTGAGGAAGTTAGACGTGCTATTAGTAGGATAAACAGAAGGAGAGCAATCAGACCTGGTGAGATTTCGGTGGAATTTTGGAAGAGCATGGTCAAGGATGGTATTGAGGGCTTGACTAGGCTATTTAATGCTATTATGAAGACTTCTAAGATACCCGATGAATGGAGGAAAAGTACAATGGTTCCATTGTACAAGAACAAGGATGATATTCAAAATTGTAACAATTATAGCGGTATCAAGTTGTTAAGCCACACTATGAAGGTCTGGGAGAGAGTGGTGGAGATGAGGGTGAGAAAGGAGTGTCTATTTCAGAGAATCAGTTCAGATCGACTACTGAATCAATCCATCTTGTTCGGTGATTAGTGGAGAAATATAGGGAGAGAAAGAAGGACCTTCATATGGTGTTTATTGACCTTAAGAAGGCCTATGACAGAGTTCTGAGGGATGTACTATGGAGATGTCTAGAAGCGAAAGGTGTTCCAATGGTGTATATTAGGGTGATAAAGGACATGTATAACAGAGCCAAAATTCAGGTAAGAACGATGGGAGGAGACTCAGAGTATTTTCCTGTTGAGATGAAACTTCATCAAGGATCTATGTTGAGCCCTTTTCGTTTTGCCTTAGTAATGGATGAGCTGACAGTCTATCCAGGAGGAGGTGCCATGCCATGGTGTATGCTATTTGCATATGACATAGTACTGATTAATGAGACTTGGGCTAAAGTTAATAATAAATTGGAGGTTTGGAGATATACTTTGGAATCCAAAGGGTTCAAACTGAGCAGGACCAAAGCAGAATACTTGGAGTGCAAATTCTGTGTTGCGAGAGATGAAGCAGACTTTGAAGTGATGCTTGCCACTCAATATATTCCAAAAAGAGAACTTTAAGTATCTTGGGTCCATCATCCAGAGTAGTGGCGATATGGACGATGATGTTACACATCGTATTGGGGCAACATGGATGAAATGGAGTCTTGCCTCTGGAGTATTGTGTGATAAAAAGATACCACCTGAACTTAAAGAAAAGTTTTATAGGATGGTGGTTAGACTGCCTCTGCTATATGAGGTGGAGTGTTGGCCAATTAAGAACTCACATGTTCAGAAGATGCAAGTCACGGAGATGAGGATGTTGAGATACATGTGTGGACATACCAGGAGTGATAAGATTAGGAATGAGATCATCCGAGAGAAGTTAGAGGTGGCCCCTGTGGCTAACAAGATGAGAGAAGCGAGACTGCGATGGTTTGGACATGTGCTGAGAAGAAGTACCGATGCTCTTGTTAGGAGGTGCGAGAGAGTGGATTTAAGGGTTACATAAAAGGGTAGAGGTAGACCGAAAAAGTATTGGGGGGGAGGTGATCAGACAAGATATGACAAAACTTTATCTCACCGAGGACATGACTTTAGATAGAAAGGAGTGGAAGTCGCATATTAGGGTGGAAGGCTAGTAGGTTAGTAGGGGTAGGTGGATGTATGACCTTGTGTTAGAGTAGGTTAGTTGGAATAGTCGTGTCTTTATATCATGTGTTGTCATTATCCGTCTTATATTTGTTACTTTATCGTATTTATATACTATCATTTGTTTTTCATTATTAGTCTTTCCTTTTTTATTTTATTTTCCCCTTTTTTCCATATCTAGTATCTTCTGCTTATAAGGCTTGATTTCCAAGACGAGGGTTTTCCGGAAACAACCTCTTTATCTCTGTGAGGTAGTGGTAAGGTCTGCGTACATTTTATACTCTCCAGACCCCACTTGTGGGATTCCACTGGGTATGTTGTTGTTGTTTATTTGTATGATACTCTTTTGCTGTCATATTTTTCTCGCAATCTTGCTTTGAAAGCTTTCCTTTTGAGCCAAGGGTCTATTGGAAACTACTCTACCCCACAAATGCAGGGGTAAGGTCTACATATATCTTACCTTCTCCATACTCCACCTGTGGTCTACACTGTGCATGTTGTTATACCGAGTGGTGGTTAGATCGACTATTTTATGAGGTGGAGTAATGGCCAGTCAAGAACTCTCATATCCAAAAGATGCTTGTGGCAGAGATAAGCATGTTGAGGTGGATGTGTGGACATGCCAGGATTGATAAGGTTAGAAATGAAGATATTTAGTTAAAAGGTAGGAGTGACTCCCATGGAAGATAAGATGCAAGAAGTGAGGCTAGGAGATGGTTTGGACATGTGAAGAAGAGATGTGCATATCCCCGGTTAGGAGGTGTGAGATATTGACCAGAGTAGGCTTAAGGAGGGGTAGAGGTAGGCCTAAGAAGTATTGGAGTGAGTTTATTAGGTAAGATATTTAGCTCACTGAGGACATGGCTTAAGGATTTAGAATAGAGGATTAGTTAGTAGTTGGGCGTATTTTCATTCCCTTTCCTAGAGTTCAGAGTTAAGTATTATTCCTTTCTTTCCCTTAATTCTTTAGATTTCTATCGCTACTTCTTGTTTCTCCTCGGTATCTTACTATCTAGTTGTTATTTTTGTTTGTTGCTATTGCTCGTTTTCATTGTATGTTCAGCCGAGGGTCTTTCGAAAACATCCTCTCTACCTTCTAAAAGGTAGATGTAAGGTCTGCGTACACTCTACCCTTTCCAGAGCCACTTGAAGGATTACATTGCGTTTATTGTTGTAATATATCCCTTCGACGAGAGTATTGCTGACCAGTTGATGATAATTTTTTCGGGCACCTAATATCTAGCTTTTGCTTAATGGTTGCAGACTAGGCTATCAATATTTGGAAAAGACTTCAGTGTTTCTCTGGTTTCTAGACGTTCTCGACATTTTGCAGGAACACGGTAGGCAAACTGCCCTTTTCATTTTTTATTTCCTCTTATAATTTGCCAAAGTTTTTCTTTTGTTTGCCAGCTTTCTTAAATTGACTAACTGTACAAACTAAGAAGTTGTAAAAAAAAAAAACTATCTTTCTCCACATTGGTAGAAGAAAAGTGAAACAGAAGACAATAACCTATCTGAGGAGAAGTTAGGTGAACAAGGTCAATTTGCTTACTTTTCTATTTATCTTTGAGTTTCTATTGGGTTTTCCTGCTGCGAGTTGCTTGAAACTTATTACTCCCTTTGTCTGACTTTATGAGACACAATTACGGTTTGGACAGTCAACAGAGCTTTTCTAGGACTGTGATTTTTTCATATATACTTTAAATATTTTGAATTGTTAACTATTGTAACTCATAGCTTTTCTAGGACTGATGATTTCATATATACTTTAAATATTTTGAATTGTTAACTATTGTAACTCATATTACATTTTATGAAGTTCCTAACTATGTAACTTTTTATTTCAAAACACTTGAAGATTCTAACACTGAAAATTAGATAGTTTGGTCTTCATACTGCTAATTGTGTCACATAAAGTGGCACGGAGAGAGTATTAAGCCAATATATGCTGCTAGTGTTTGAAAGAACATAAATATATGTGCTTATCAGCTAACAAGTTTCACATGTCTAGACTCTGGAGGACTGATTTTAGAATCTTAAGTGTAGAGTGGCTTAAATTGTATTGCATCAAATTGTAGGATGGCTTAAGACCTGATCTAATTACACTTCTTTCTTGGTTTAATAAGTAACTTGCTCACAATATTTGTTCTATGTATTAGTTGGGATAAGATTTTTTTTTTTTGTTTTTTTTGATAATGGTAACGGTAGTTGGGATAAGAGTTTTTGATGTCAAGTAATAGGGAATTTCACTTTTCAGCAAGGTGGACACTGTTAAATTGCAGGTTTAGTTTTCTTGGGGCTCAAAATTTAATATCATCAATGCTTTAGTTTTGGTATCAGCTTCTTTTTTGAGTTTGTCTTTTAATGTTTATGAGAGTATAGTGATACACTTATATTTGATCTTATAATCTATCAATACTTGCTTCGATCATTCTGTGCATTCGATATCTGGAGGGAAACTTCTGTGAAGTGTTATTAGGTTTCCTGAGTTATTTGAGACGATAGAATGGTCAATCATCAATTTCATTGCGAGAGTTTATCACAATTATTCAAAAATTGAAAAAGATAATTACTACATGAGATAACAGATAAGATAAAGGAAAGAATCTTTCTTCCTAAATGTTGAACTACTACTTGTTCGGATGGGTGTTCACCCCAAAGTGTTCCCGGACTGCATGCATACATCCGTAAGTAACTTAGTGCAACATGTAATATTTGACTGAGAGGATTCCACATAATCAGAGAAATTCTACAGCGAAAAGAAAGATCAGGTGATAAAGAATACAAAAAGAAAGCTAAAAGGAAAAACCCCAGGCCTGGTTTGCAGTTCCATATGATTAATGGTGTAACTGAACACTATATTCTATTGGCACTCCTCGATGGTTCTATGTATTTACTTGGGGATGTAGATGATATAATTAGCAAGGATAGTGCTCAGTAGGGGTCGGCTATATTGAATCATCTAGTCCCATACTTTCATGCCAAGAACCTTTGGTAGATTCTGTACTTTTTGGGGATTAAAGTTGCTTAGTCAGCATCATACATTGTTATTTTACTGCAGAAAGTATTCTCTAGGATATAAAGATGACCATTGCAGGCTCGATGCCACTATCATGAATTCAAGTGTTAATCTTCTTCCTGTTTCTGTAGCCTGAGCTCTCAGTCTCATTATTGCAATTCATCTAATTTAGTTTTTCATGGCATGTATCATAAGATTCTATTTGTATTGGAAAACAAGATGAATCTTAATGGAATGGGTAGACGAAATACAGGAGAGGTCCCCCTTCTGTCATCATTTGCTTGCAAACCTATCAGGAACCATAAGGCTCTTCCTTGAGTGGAATTATCTGTCGTGACTGCTCCAGAAGAGAAGTAGAAAGTTCACTGACAAATGTCTTTTGTGTGGCTGAATCTCAAGCCTGTCAATCCTTATCTACTGGAATGCCAAGTTATCAGTACTTTTGGCACATGTTTCTGTCTACTTTGGCTTTCAATGGGTAAATATTCCCTAAAATGTGCTTGCATGAACTCTTAAATTAAAGTTGGGATGATTGGTGACACACCCAAACTACATATGTGGACCCCAGGGAAATCTTGAAGGAAAGAGACATGTTTCAAGGATTTTTTTCGTAGTTCTAAACTGAAATTGTGATCTCTAGGACAACTCTTTTTACGGATAAAGAAGTCTGTGCAGAGGAAATTGCAGATGTTGTGCAGTCTGTCTATTTTCATATAAGTTGCACGGAGTTTTCACTCGCAATGCTGCACCCGTGTCGGATTTTCCGAAAATACACTACTTTTGGAGAATTTGACATGCATCTACTGACACTTTTGAAGAGTCCGAGCAACATAGATTTTCATATTAATCCTAAATAATACTGCTGTATCAATTCAAAAAAAAAAAAATCTATTTCGAAAAGATAACACTGATGTATCTTTGTTCTTTCTTGTTTCTAAATGGTTCATGTTTTCATGATTTTATTGACTGATCGGAGATTGGCTACATATGCTAAGAGGTTTGTAGTTGGCTGGTTGTTAAAACCTTAAAGATGAGGTTTTAGTAGTCTGGGGTATCTATCTAGGGTCTGTCTTAATAGTGTTATGGGAGTATGGGAAACTAGCCAATTTTTAATATATACTTCTTTGAAAAAGCTTTGCCTTACTAGAAAACCACCACACTTCAACTGTTCCATTTAGTAAGCTGAATAAATGAATTCTCCTGTTAATGTGTGAATTGGTACCTCTGTGATCTTTCATGAGTAACTACAGTATCTGTTGTGAAAGTCTTACTGGTGAAAATTCATGCTGCAGTTACTTGAAAAGGGGAGTTAATGATCATGGAAGAGTGGCAAATGATGTTGAAACTGAACAAATTGTGCTTGACGAAGAAGCTGGCTCATGCAAAGGAAAAATGAGCTCTGTTGTTCAAATGAGGGGCTCAATTCCTCTTTTCTGGTCACAAGAAGCTTCAAGATTCAGTCCAAAACCAGATATAATCTGTAAGAGCAGCTAAATTCTCCTACCTGAATGTTACTAGTAAATTTTGAAGGTGGATTCATATCTACTGTCGTTCTGACTGGAATGAGCTTGCTTGTCTCCTTTCTGACCCCAGTACAAAGATATGATCCGACTTATGAAGCAACCAGACTGCATTTTGAGGATCTTGCAAGGAGATATGGGAACCCAATAATCATACTTAATCTGATCAAGGTTTGTGCGAAGATGAATCTGGTGGCCTCCAGAAAATTTACATTGTGTATGCTTTTTACGTTGATCAGACTAAGAGGGTGTTTGGATAGGCTTATTTTTAGGTGTTTTTTTATTTTGAGCACTTCATAATTTTTAGAGGTGTTTGTAAAAGACACAAAGTGCTTTACTTTAGGCTTAGAAAGTACCAAAACAAGCCAAAAGTCAAAAGTTGGTAGCTACCTACGTTTGGCTTTTACTTTTAAGTCACTTAAAAAAAGCTCATCCAAACAACCCCTAACTTTGGTTTGTCCACCTCTTGGGCACTATTTGCTTCGAATGGTTATGGTCTTTGAATTCCTGCATTCAATAGTTGTCTTTCAATTTTTTTTAATTCTGTCCTTTATGAATTCAATGACTGCAGACAGTTGAGAAAAGGCCACGAGAAATGATGCTGAGGCGTGAGTTTGCAAATGCAGTTGGGTACCTAAATCAGATACTTTCTGAAGAAAATCACCTAAAATTCATACATTGGGATTTTCACAAGTTCGCAAAAAGGTGTCGATTATTTTCCCTTGATTATCCTAGTAAGTTAATCTTTTTAGTCCTTTTTTGCTAATTTTTCCTTTTCTCCTGTGTTAAGCAAGTCTGCAAATGTATTAGCTGTGTTGGGTGGTGTGGCGAGTGAAGCACTTGATTTAACTGGGTTTTACTACAGTGGAAAGTCAGTGGTTGTTAAGAGGCGGACAACACAACTCAGCCGTACAAGCACTGGGAGGTATGTTTATGCATCTATTGAGATGTTTTGGAACAATCGAGTATCATAATTACTAGGCATGTAATGAGTTACTTTAAGTCTAAATTTGTTGTTTACTGAACATGATGGTTTAACTTCAAAGGCTAAGGTGATGCTAGTTAGTTATACATCATGTAACTCAATTTTCTCTATTCCACGCTACTCATTTTGTTCTTTGGTTTCTCTTTCTCACCTTTATTAAGCGTTTTCCGCCCTTCCACGAAGTTGACGATAAGGATGTTCTGAAGCTTGTATACTATTTTCCCCACTCTTTTTTCTTAGCTCTCTCTCTCTCTCTCTCTCTCTCCTTTCTCATTTGTCAGTTTCACTCCTGTTTCTTCTCAGAGTGCTGGAAAGAGAAAAGAGAAGAGTACTAGTTGATTTGAAAGGAATGTAATGTTGAAATTGGAACCTCTCTATATGTGAACCAGTCCGTATCAAAGAGGAGTAAAATGTCTGTTCCTTTTTTATTCCTTTCAAAACATGTCTACTGATAACTATTTATTTGCTGAAGGTAGTTATCTATTGAGGTTTTAAGATATTCAATTTCAGAAAGGTTGTTAATCAAGTCAGCTTACAGTTAAGTTTCCAAATTAAAGTGTAAAAGGGTTTTATTTATATGATAGTGAGTTCTATATAAGTTAGACCTCATAAAATTACGGAAGTCTAACTAAGAAAAGAGTCATGCACCCAAGGGTGTGAGCTAGTGGACAATGAAGTGGGTTGTGAACTATAGGGTCTTCAGTTCAAATCTCTATGGAGGCAAAAATTACTAGGTGATTTCTTTGCATCTGTCCAAGCTTTGGTTGACAAAGTTATCCGATACTTGTATGGATGGGAAGTAGTAGGTACCGACAAAGTTACCCGATACCTGTACGGACGGGAAGTAGGTACCCATGAATTAGCCATGCACAGAAGCTAGCCTGGATACCATGGTAAAAAAGAAGATGATAAGAGTCATACACTTTTTGTAGATTATCTGATCTTATCTTCGTGATACTTGTATCTTTATGTGGATTCCTTTTTGGTACACCTCTTGTATACCCGAGCTTTTTCACTATCAACAAAAGTATACTTTAGCACAACAACAACAACAACATACCTAGTGGAATCCCACAAGTGGGGTTTGGGGAGGGTAAAATGTACACAGACCTTACCACTACCTCAGAGAGATAGAGAGGTTGTTTCCGGAAAACCCTCGCCTAATCGGGCCCCATAAATAGAAGATACTAGATATGGAAAAAAAGGGAACAGAAAGGAAAAAAAGAAAAACGACTAATAAGAAATGCAAATGATAGTATGTAAATACGATAAAAGTAAACAAATATAAGACGAATAATGACAATATAAGACATAAAGACACGACAACTCCTTACCCACTATACCACAAGGCCATACATCGACTTATTCCTACTAACCTATTAGTCTTCTACCCTAACACCCGATGTCCACTCCTTTCTATCTAAGGTTATTTCCTTGGTGAGATGAAGTTTTTTTATATTTTGTCAATACTTCTTTGGTCTACCTTTACCCCTCCACGTGACCCCTAAATCCAACATCTCGCACCTCCTAATAGGAGCATCAGTACTTCTTCTCTGCACATGTCCAAACTATCGCAATGTTGCTTCCCTCATCTTGTCAGCGACCAGGGGCATCTCTAACTTCTCTCGGATGGTCTCGTTCCTAATCTTATCACTCCTGGTATGTCCACACATCCATCTCAATATCCTCATCTCCGCGACCTGCATCTTCTGAACATGTCAATTTTTAATTGGCCAACACTCCACCCATATAGTAGAGACGGTCTAACCACCATTCTATAAAACTTGCCTTTAAGTTTATGTGGTATCTTTTTATCACACAATACTCCGGAGGCAAACCTCCATTTCGTCCATATTGCCCCAATACGATATGTGACATCATCGTCGATATCGTTACTACTCTGGATGATGGACCCAAGATACTTAAAGCTTTCTCTCTTTGGAATAGGTTGAGTGGCAAGTGCCACTTCAATGTCTGCTTCATCTCTTGCAATACTGAATTTACACTCCAAGTATTCTGTTTTGGTTCTGCTCAATTTGAACCCTTTGGATTTCAAAGTATATCTCCAAACCTCCAATTTATCATTAACTTTAGCCCGAGCCTCATCAATCAGTACTATGTCATATGCAAATAGCATACACCATGGCATGACACCTCCTCCTGGATAGACTGTCAGCTCATTCATTACTAAGGTAAAACGAAAAGGGCTCAACACAGATCCTTGATGAAGTTTCATCTCAACAGGAAAATACTCTGAGTCTCCTCCCACCGTTCTTACCCGAATTTTGGCTCCGTCATACATGTCCTTTATCACCCTAATATACACCATTGGAACACCTTTCGCTTCTAGACATTTCCATAGTACATCCCTCAGAACTTTGTCATAGGCCTTCTCAAGGTCAATAAACACCATATGAAGGTCCCTCTTTCTCTTCCTATATTTCTCCACTAATCACCGAACAAGATGATTGATTCAGTAGTCGATCTGAACTGATTCTCTGAAATAGACACTCCTTTCTCACCCTCATCTCCACCACTCTCTC
>JBCEWC010009343.1:0-18858 GCA_038996855.1 Solanum aculeatissimum
TTATTGAATTGTTGTCTACATTATTACATTGAGACCCTATTTATAGATACTATATTAGACTCCTTTTCCAACTAGGAGTCTATATATTATTGTTATTCCTATTCCTATTCTAAGTAGGATTGTATTTACCTATTCCTATTCTAACATCCTAAAAAGGAACTTCAAATACTTCAACTTATATCGAGGATCTAATAAAATAGCAACAAATAATAACATATTCATATCATCAAAGTCTCCCCAATATTTAGTAAACTTTTTTTCCATATGCTTAGCCATATTACTCAACAAAGGATCACCAGAATTAGAATGTTTGAGAATATAGCCTTGAAGATTATAAATCTCATGAAAAAAATAATTAGAAGTAACATGTAAAGTTCCCGAAAATTTCAAAGTGATTTGATAGAAAATTTCAAGAAACTTGATGAATACTTTCACATTCTGCCATTCATCTATAGATGGGTGTTTTGTTGTTCCCTTCAAGTTTAGATAATACCTGAAGCACCTATGATCATCTTCATACATTTTTGAAAAGGCCTTTTCAAAATTTTGAGCTGTGTTAGCTTTAAATATGTCGAGTTCCACCTCGTCTCAACATCCAAACTCAAAAGGCCATGGCTGTCTAATTTGACGTTCTCAACATTTGATTTAAAGGAACCGGTTCTTGAAGGAGAAGACTTAACATTTCATAGCATGCCTCACTCGAGAAATAGACTCGTTTTATTCACTGAGCCCTTCTTTCACAATTAAATTTTTAGTATGTGCATTGCACCTAACATGTAAAAAGTTATTTTCTAATATAACACCTTTCCAATTAATAATTCTGGCTTTCAAGTGCGTGATTGCAACACTATTAGCTGTTGCGTTAACTAACGTGTGAGTAGGTTCTCAATCCAATAAACATACCTCAATTCTCTTGGTTATAGTCTCACCGTTATGATCTGGAATATGAAAAAAGTTGAGAATTTTCTTTTGCAAATTCCATTCATCATTTATCCAGTGAATAATGACCATTTAGGTCAAATTTTAGATTGATGTCCAAGTATAACTTGTAAGGCACACACGTTGATCTCTAATTAGCCTTTTAAGCTTATTTTTCTCCTCTTGATAAATTTGCAAACATTGTCTAGCAACGGTACTGTGAGAAGGTAATTCATAATTAGGCAAAATGAGTCTCATTAATCTCTTAAACCCTTCCCCCCTCAACAACTTTAAATGGTGGTTCATCAAGAATAACGAACAATTACCTTTTTAACCTCAGCAACATTATAAACAATCCTTCCCAAAACTCCTTTTCCCCCTTTGATAGGTTTAAAATTTAGCGGTGGTTGCGCGACCTATCAATGATTTTGAAAGGGGATTTGGCACAATTACTATTTAAATGTGTCCATAGGTTAGAAGTCCCATTCTTACTAGGGCAAGAAAATTCTTTAAAGCAATATTTGCATTTTTCTTTTTGTTCACCCTTCTTATCAAGAAATTTTTCACAGTGCTTCCAAATTTGTGATGTTTCCCTACCACTCCCTCCATGGATAGGATCTTGACTAGAAACAATAGTTCTTTTTTGTTTTTTAGGAGGATTGCATGCAGTAGAACTTGTCGAAGTGTTAAAGAGTGTTACCATGTTCTTGAAATGTTGTTGGCACAGGTGTAGTTTGTTTTTCGGTCACCTTTGAATCTTTAACCTCCATTATTTCAATATGAAAAATACCAAAAATTAAGATTGAAAAATATGAAAAATTAAAATCGAGAATTTTGATCTACTAGAAAACAATTCATTAATAAAATTTAACAATGGATAGTTTACCTATGACAAGTGATTGAAGAGATGCAAAAAAGTAACTTGTGGGTTGCGACTGCTGAAATTAAGATAGAGAATAAATCCGAAAAAGCTCACTAGAGATGAGGACACTTGCGGATGGCGACTACACTTCCTCAATCTTCATGCGCAGACACTCACCGAAGAAGACAATGATAAAATTGTTGCTCTATTAGATTTGACATAAGATTCAGCCTATAATTATTGTTTTATTCTTAATCTTTAGATGGGACTTCAAAGTTATGGCTGAGCATGAGTGGACTGAGCCTTTTGCCAGATTTTACTGTTTGTTTTTATTTTTGACTACATTTTAATGAATAAAAAAAATAAATATACATATATATGTCAGTTCGGTTCAGTTATTTTTTTTATTTTTTAAAATAAATCTAAAACCAAATCAAATATTATCGGTTTTTAAAAAGGTAAAGCCAAACCAAATCAAAATTGGTTAATTTAATTGGTTTGGTTCTATTTTTCGATTTGGATCGGTTTTCGTCCAAACCACAACTAGTGTTTTGGACGGTGAAAGGCGACAAGGGTCTGCCACGCCATAAGGCGAGGTGAGGCGAGTGGCAGGGCGCTCGCCTTTTTTGAAGTGTGGCGCCAATGAATTAAAAAAATTCAAAATATTTAATTGCATGTATAAATAGTCAAAATCTTAATATCAACAACATATTAGCAAATATTCAATTCTTTAACTGAAAAAGATGGTAGATACTAAAAGTGTAGAACTTGAATGAGAAAAAACCAGAACAAAAGTCAAAATAGTGAGAATAACAAGAGGTAGAAGTAACTCCAAAGTCTGAAGAAAGAAGGAAAAAGAAACTAAGGAAGAAAAAATTAAAATAAGAAAAGAAGAACGACTTATTGGTTGGACTTTGTAGTCACCCTAAAAGTCTAATTGAGTTGATTGGTTGGAGTCAATGTCTAAGATTCAACTGTGCAAATTTGGAAGGAAAACCCTTAAAATTACCTTTGAACGTTTAAAATCCTAAATTGGTTGCCTTTTTTCTCTTTTTAGAAAGTACAAAAGGGCCTTTCTGGCCTCTTGCCTTTGTTGCCATTGTCGCCATGACGTCGCCTTATGTAAATCGCCTCGCCGCAAAGTTAAAAGGCAGTGAATGATTGCCTTGTCTCGCCTCTCGCTATTGGCGACAAGGCGATCACCTTTCAAAACACTGACCAGAACATACTTCCAATAAGCAATTTCAAATGATACATCTTCCAGATCTATTTCACACACGTGACTCACCTTGTGTGATTGGAGAAACAAATTCCAGCTTGAACCCAGTATTTGAGGTTCTAGTGATATCAAAATTGTCCCTCATTGAGGGTTTCTGATTCATCTCGGCATCAGATTCCACTTCATCTGCCCATGACTTCCTTCCAGATTTCTTTGATGAGTGTGTTGCTTCATTCCACTCCTTAAGTATCATATTACGGCTATTTTCTTTTTCCTGTGTAGTGACTGTTCAATTTGTTTCCTCCTGCACTGTTTCAGTGGAATCCAGGGCAATTGGTGCTTCAATCTCCCTTTGCGATGGCGATTCATCTCCATCATGCTCCAGCACTGCCACCACTGCGTGCACACCTTTCGACTGATTTCTCTCCTCCTAGTGTCCTTAGATTTGGAGAATCCTCTTTCTGAATTCCTGCTACTCCCTGTTTCCCGTTTCCCTTGATTTTCTTTCCTTGTCTGTCATGTGTTTATTTGCTTCGTGTTTTCCTGAGCTTCAATGGCCTTCTGAGCAGGGATCCGAGCCCTCTTCCTCATGGAAAGTGCACATTAGGCTAACATGCTCTAAGAGAGTTTCAAAACCCTTTTTTCCTTAAAACCTTTGTTGAAAATGATTTTCCCGAGTGTCTGGGAAACAAATTATCTACCCTGCAAAGGCACCCCACCCTCCTTTGACCCCACTTGTGGGAGCCCTCTAAGAAATTTACCTTTCTACAATTTTAAACTGAGATTAGTTTAAATGGAGTGGTTTGTACGATTTATATAGCTAGTCCTAATAGCTTAATCTTGCTTGGAATTGGTAGTTGTTGGTTACATCATATTCTTTAGTGTTTGCTTGCCAAGTGCAAATTGACTCATTTAATTTTGTTTGATGAACAGGGGTTAAGGACGCTAGTGATAAGATTTTGGTGGATATGCTATTTTGGGCAGTGGACAATCCTGCACCTGCTAATTATTTGCTCATTTCAGGAGACGGGTATTTCTCCAATGCCATTCATCAGTTACGGATGAGGAGATATAATATTCTTCTGGCACAACCTTTTGAAGCTTCTCCTGCTCTTGTTGCTGCCGCCACAAATGTGTGGCAGTGGACAAGCCTAGCTGCTGGAGGATCTCCACGAGAACTTGGTTTTGGTGCTAACACATTGTGTCAGAAGTCTATACTGACTATGACCGGCATGTCAAGTATATCAGGTAGAGTTAAAGAAACTAGTAGCGGCCATTGCCCACGTGCACCAGTTGTTGCACCAGTGCATTTTGCACCGCATCTTTTTTTCATGAAGTCTGATGGTTCAGGGAACCACAACAGCAGAGTTGAAGAAACTAGTAGCAAGTATTGCCCACGCGCACCAGGATTTGCACCAATGCGTTTTGCACCACATCTTTTTTTCACGAAGTCTGATGGTTCAGGGAACCACAACAGCAGAGTTGAAGAAACTAGTAGCAGCCATTGCCCACGCGCACCAGGTTTTGCTCCACTGCATTTTGCATCACATCTTTTTTTGTGAAGTCTGCTAGTTCAGAGAACCACAACAGTAAATTCATAGAAAATAAGCCTGCTCAGCATACTCAGTCCCAACCTCTTCCTTTTCCCTATAACTTTCTGAAATTGTACCCCATCCAGAACAATTTGCAACCTCCACTTCAACAACCTGAATGTTCTGCTGATTTTTCTACACTACTTGTTCATCATCCTAATCCTGGGATGCATAATTTATCTGATAGCCCCATAAACTTGTATTACAATACTAATTTTAGATTGACAAAATAGGGAAGTATTGTGACTGAAACTGAAACTGAAGTTTACTACGCCATATAGTTTTCTTGAGGCAATTGATGGTGGTAATTTTCTTGCAGGCAGGGATGATTTATGTGATTTCATGAACAAGGGTGACGTAGGACCTGAAGAGGTTCATTGGCAAGGATAGTAAAATATCGAATGTTTAGTGTCGTCTCTTCAGAAGGGGTTCATTGGCAATGATAGCATGCCTTAGAACCTTGATGACGACACTGAAGCGCACATTAAGCGAGGCGAAGTGCTCAACACGTTTTGAGCCTCGCTTCAGGGCTTAAATGAGCTTTAAGAGCGCCTTTGATAACACCACCTGCTACGTCGAAAAAATAATATATAAATTTAAAAGTTGGATCTTCAGTCCCAGATAAAAAAAATTAAAAAGAAACAAATTGTTTCATAACTGCATGGAACGTTGATACATGACACATGGGAGTGTTTTATGTTGGTTAAGAAGTGAATTATTCATTTATCAAAATCAAATAACTAGTACCATGTTTGGTAATATTTTAATTACTATGTATAAAATTTGTCGCACAATTAACAGTGCTTGGTTATAATTACCGATTACAATCCACATAATTAGTGGAGTCTCATGCTTATGCCTCCGTACTGTTTCTTGGGGTTACTTATGATCACATGTTTCAACGTGCAACTTTTATCTCTATCTTTGTCCCATGGTATCTTATGGAGAAGCGTGAGATGGATGTCTCACAAATTCAATCCAATAACAACAACAACAACATACCTAGTGACATCTCACTAGGTGGGCTACTACCTTGTAGAGGTAGAGAGGTTGTTTCCGAAAGACACTCGGCTCAAGTGCATCAAGCTCGAGTAAAAGAAGGCAGCACAACAACAACAACAACAACATACCCAATGGAATCCCACAAGTAGGGTCTGAGGAGGGTAAAATTGTACGCAGACCTTACCACTACCTCATAGAGGTAGAGAGACTATTTTCAGGAAACCCTCGTCTCAAAAACCCATAAGCAGAATAAACTAGATGCGAAAACAAGGAAAAGGAAAGGAAAAACGAGGAAGAACGACTAATAACGAAAGCAATGATAGAAAGTAGATACAATAAAATTAACAGATATAAGGCGGATAATGACACCACAGGATATAAAGACCGGACTAAACCTACTAATCTATCCCTACTAGCCTGCTACTCTAATACGCGTCCTCCACTCTTTTCTATCTAAGGTTATATCCTCAGTGAGATCAAGTGTCGCCATATCTTGTCTGATCACTTCCCCCAGTACTTCTTCGGTCTACCTCTACTCCTCCGTATAGCCCCTAAATCCAACCTCTCGCACCTCCTAACAGGAGCAAAGGCGGCACAATGAAGAATGTAAATAGGAAAAGCAGTGTTAAATCTAAGTCTACAAGAAAGAAACAATACCAACAGTAAAATGGCATTATAATCGAAAGCAATATACAACATAAATTCAATTCAACTTCTATTTTCTTTTTAAATTCACTTTGTGCTCTTGCTCTGAATTTATGAGTTTTCTTAGTGACCGGTGCTGTAACCATCCAAGTTGCCGGTGTATTGAATGATTGGATAATTATTGCCTTTTCAACTCTATTTTTCCAGAGTCGACAATAACTACTATTAATGTTGTAGGTTATGGTGTTGGTGAGCTTAATATTTCTTCTTATTTAGGGGAGCTTTATGCCATCAAACATCTTACTAAAATATTTCTGTTTTTGTGTAGCATTATGTGGTGTTGTGATGTATTACTACGTGAAGATCAAGAATGATCGAGCTGCTCAACTCCTGTAGATAGTGTTTCGGATCAAATAGCTAAGGTCTGATCTAATGACTTTCAAGTTTTGATTTTAGAATTTTCATTTATTTTTGAGTTTGTGTTCTTAATTCTTTTTTAACCACTCCCTTTTTTTTTTTCCAATTTTCTGCAAAAGGAACATCAGTATGATGATCCATGCTTCTTTTATTCCTCTGGAAGCCCCAGTTTCTAAATACGAATATCATTCTAGCAAGTCTAAAAAAGAGTTATTACCTAATAAAGGCAAAATGGGATAAGACAGGAGCCAGAGAATAGTCTAAACAGCTATTCTTTTTAACATAATTTCAGCTTGCATGGTTGCTTATTTATTGATGTCTCTGTTCATCACGGAATCTTTATCTTGCATGCAAAAAAAAAAAAAACTCGTAAAGATGGGTTTCAAGCAGTGCCAAAAATTTCCTTGCTGCACTTTGCCTCTGACAGGAAGAAGTCATCATCTGATTTGTATGTAGCAGTTGATATTGCTAAGAACAGTGGAGGAAGAGGTACAAGGAATGGGTCTCCGGATTCAATAGTGGATGAGGAATTCCCTTTGTGGCGTTATATTGAAGGTGGGTTTTCCCGGGGAACTACAGTACGAGGCGGCAAAAACCGTCAGTGTAGTGGGATATAGAGAATTGTCAGGTGCTTAGCGGATGCGACGCTCATGCAATCTCTCAGATTATAAACGTGGCACTGATGAAGATGTACTACCATGGAACAGTCCGCCTAAGGCGACCCCAATGGCATTCCCTCGTCCATTCTATGAGTCCTCTCTAGTACCGAAATTGATCTCAACTCTCAATCATGCCCGAATGGTACAGTAACAAACCTTCTTCTATCCTTGCTGCATTTGCTACATGAAAAAGATATTTATATGTTGTATGAATTAGTGGAATCAAGTTTAATAATTTGTGTTAGTCCTTTTCCTTTAACGTTCTAATCTTGCTTTTCTTTCAACCATTTGTTGAAAATGATTTTCTTGAGCGTCTATCGGAAATAATTTATCTACTCTGCAAAGGTAAGGTTAAGGTGTGTGTGCACCCCCACCATCCCCAGACCCCAGAGCATTTTGAGAAATTCACCTTTATATAACTTTAAATTGAGATTAGTTTAAAATTTAAATGGAGTGGTATGTAGGATTTATACAATTAGCCCTATCAGCTTAATCATGCTCGGGATTGGTTGTTGTTGATTGCATCGTTCTTTAGTGTTTGTACTCCAAGTGCAAATTCATTCATTTAATTTTGTTTGACGAAAGCGGTTAAGGATGCTAGTGATACGAAAGATTTGGCGGATATGCTATTTTGGGCAGTGGACAATCCTGCACCTGCCAATTATTTGCTCATTTCAGGAGACGAGGATTTCTCCAATGCCATTCATCAGTTATGGAGGAGCAGATAAATATTTTTCTAGCACAACCTTTTAAAGCTTCTCCTACTCTTGCTGCTGCTGCCACAAATCTGCGGCAATGGACAAGCGTTGTTGCTGGAGGATCTCCGCAAGAACTTGCTTTTGGTTCTAACAATTCACATCAAGAATCTATACCAACTCCAATTTTTGGACCTATATCAGCGAACCAAACTGCTTATTCCAATGCCTGTACCAATTCTAATGCTTCCAGGGGCCAAAGTTTATCTAATGCTGTAAGCTATTTTGATACTAAAGCTATTTACATATCTAAGAACTGGAATCAACTGACTATACTCGGCATGTCAAGTATGTGTGCTAGAATTGAAGCTAGTAGCAACTATTGCCAGCTGTTTCACCAGTGCAGTTTGCATCACATTTTTTTTTTTGCAAAGTCTGGTGGTTTAGACTTCGGAGAACCATAAAAACAGAATTGAACTAGTAGCAGCTGTTGCCCAAGCGCACTAGTGCACTTTGCACCACATTAATTTTTCGCAAATTGTAATGGCTGATAGAACCACAACAGTAAATTCATAGAAAATAAGCCTGCTCAGCTTATTCAGTCCTAACTTCTTCTTGTTCCAGATAGCTCTTTGAAATTGAATTCTCGCCAGAAGAAAAAACGAGTGAAAATGCGCTATATGTCCATCGTGTTTTCAAATTAAAAAATTTGCAACCTCTGCTTCAATGGCCTGAAGGTGCTGCTGATTTTTCTGCACCATTTGGACATCATCCCAATGCTGGGATGGATAATTTTTCTGATAGCCACATAAACTTGTATACCACTCCTAATTTTAGATTGTCAAAATAGGGAAGTATTGCGACTGAAACTGAAGTTTACTAGGCCAGATAGCATTCTTGAGGTAACTAATGGTGATAATTTCCTTGCAGGTACGGGTGATTTTTGTGGTTCTATGAACAAGGGTGATTTTTGTGGTTTTATGAACAAGGGTGATGTACGTCCTGAGTTTTCCTTGCTTCCATCCTCATCAAGTGCTCCTAAATCTGTCTCTGGTATTTCAGATTTGGATATCCAGCTGCCTGAACATATTCAATGTCTTATAAGGGTCATCTTTCTTTTATTGAACACTTTGAAACTCGAGAAGATTGTGCCTGCCAAAGAGAACATTGGTTATTGTATTCATTATGGTATCCCTAAATATCGTTATATTGATGTTACAATAGCCTTAGATACTGCACTAGATCAACAGATGATATTAAAGTTAGGATTAGCTAATTTTGCGCTATATTTCGTAGGACTGAGAGGATTTGAAATGTGAGAATCCACTCGGTGGCAATCCTAACAAGTATCAGGATGCAACTTGGGATGTGATTGAGAAGTTTCTTTGTTCAACTGTTGGACATTCAACAATAGAAAGCATCTCAACGCAGATAAACAATTTGAGCTTCATGGTTTTTAATGATTCTAAGAGTTTTTCTCATGTTCTATCTGCCTTCTAGGTATGAAGCCGCTTTGATCCTTAGAAATGCATGCCGTGAAGACCTTACATTGGGTGAAATACTTCAAATCCTGAATATGATTATCAATACTGAAAGAGATCTCTCAGTTAGGTACCTGTTCTGTTATCCTCATCATTATTGGCTTCTGGAAGAGTGATAATAATTGGCTGCCAATCAGAGTGAGTTTTAATCCAACGCTCCAGTGGTGGATTAAAACTCACTCTGAAGTGTTGGATTAAAACTCTCTCTGATTGGTAACTAATTGCTATCACTCTTCCAAAAACTAATAGTGATATGGAATTACCAGAACAGGTACCTAGTTGAGGGATCTCTTTCGGTATTTCAACATATCATAGTCATGACATATGTTTTCAGAAATGGATCAGATATCACGGAGTTACCAATTCTAAAAGAAGCTCAATCTCATATAAGACGGTATGTTCAGTGCCAACCTGATGACAGCATAGGAGCAAGATCTCTTTTGCTTTTGTGGACTTCCTTGGGTTTATATCCTTAGGTGATTGTGTTTGGGGAATAGAACAAAATATGCCTAATTACATTATGTGTGTTTTGCATATATTTGATTCACAATCTTCTTGAATGTATTGAGGAAAATGGTAAACATCCTTGCTATGTTGAAAATATAATATAGAAATTTGTCTTTTGGCCAGAAACATGAGGTCAATTACAAGACTCATCAACTCTCTGTGGACTTTTCTTTTAATTTGCTCACATTATTGTTAGTAGGTGTATCAACTATCAACTAAAAGTGTTAAAGTAGCTGTCAGATTAATATCTATGTGAATTGTCCCAACCTGAAATGTGTCGTACCAGGAAAAAGTAGCTGAAAAGTGAAAACTATTGATATAGAAGAGAAGATATTGAGTTCAATATGCTTTTGTGTTTTTTAATGTTGGATCTTCAGTCCCAGATAAAAAAATTAAAAGAAACAAATTGTTTCATAACGGATTGGAATGCTAATTCATGAACACTTAGGGGTGTTTGATTATTGGTTAAGAAGTAAATTATTCATGTTTTAAAATTAACGCAAGTAGTACCATGTTTTAAAATTAAGTAGTACCATGTTTGGTAATAGTTTAATAACTATGCATAAAATTCATCACACGAAGAGCAACGTTTGGTTGTAATTACCAATTACAATCTTACATAATTAATGGAGTCACATGAAAATGCCTCCGTATTGTTTCTTGGGGTTATATATGATCACATGTTTCAACGTGCAGCTTTATCTTTTCTCTTTGCCCTGTGGTATCTTCTGGAGAAGCCTGAGATGGAAGTCTCTCAAATTTGATATAACAACTGGATTTTCTTTTTGATTTTGTGCCCTTGCTTTGAATTTCTCAATTTTCTTAGTGATTGGTAGAACTGGCGATGTGACCATCCGAGTTGCTGGTATCTTGAAATATTGGATACTTATTGCCGTAACTCTAATATTTCCATATTCGAAAATAACCACTTTTAGTATGGTAGGTTATGCCATTTGTAAGCTTATTATTTCTTCTTATTTATAGGAGCTTTCCGCCATCAAACATCTTATTAAAATATTTCTGTTTTCGTATAGCAATATGTGATGTTGTGATACATAACTACTTGAAGATCAAGGATGTTCGAGCTGTTCAACCTCTTGTAGATAGTGTTTCTGGTCGAATAGCTAAGGTCTGATCTAATGACTTTCAAGTTTCGATTTCAGAATTTGCATTTTTCCTTTTGAGTTTGTGTTCTTATTCTTTATTCATCACTTCCTTCTTGTTTTTAATTTACTCCAAAAGGAGCATCAGCATGTGATGATCCATGCTTCTTTAGTTCTTTAAGGAGCCCCAGTTTCCAAATATGAAAATAACTTTAACGTGTTTAGAAAAAAGTTACCTACTAAAGTGAAGGGATAAAGACAGGAGCTAGAGAATAAGCTAAACAGATATTCAACTGTTATTCCTTTTAATATATTTGAGCTTGGATGGTTGCTTAGTTATGTATGTATCTGTTCATCATGGAATCTTTATCTAGCATGCACAAAAAAATAAAAAAATAAGTAAAGATGGGTTTCATTGCAGGCAGTGCAAAAATTTTCCTTTCTACACTTTGCCTTTGACAGGAATTTTAGATGGTGAAGAAATCATCTGATCAGTATGTACCAGACGATATTGCTAAGACCAGTGGAGGAAAAGGTTCAAGGAATGGGTCTCCGGATTCAATAGTGGATGAGGAAGCACTCTTTATTCCTTCAAGTGGAGTCCCTCGTTTTGTGCAAACCACTTAGTAGCTACTCAGCCTGAGAATCATTATTTCCTTAATTGTCATTTTGGGTTCATTTGTTAGAATCACAATATCAAGCAGATTGATGAGCGCGGGGTCTTGTTCATACGCCCTTAACCATTTTGGTAAGAATTGCATTTCTTTGCATAGTACTACTGCCATTAACGTTGATACTAGTTATTTTTTGTAATATTGTTGCAGGCCTGTCATATTCTATGAAAAATTGATTATTAAACATCACATGATACTCTCTCAATCACCACTTAGGTAGATTGTATGCTTATGTATGGCATCCATAGTTAACTTTTATTATGCCTTGGCAAATAAAGTCTTGATCATAGATTTTAGATGAGGCAACTTTCTGGGACTGGTGTAGAAATTGACAGTACTTAAAAGTTCTTTGTATGGTTTTCTGATATTCAAACTGATTCATGGATCTAATTATTTTCTTTTTTTGCTGGGAGACTTCCAAGTTAATTGCTAATCTGGGTTAACATATAATGTTTATTTTTGCCTTGCTAGTCATCTCTTCTGTTTATTGTTGTACTCGTTATCCTCTGTTAGATACCACCACGAAGGAAGTCGATAGTAGTTATTGAAGTGAAAAGCAACAATGAGCTTGCATATGAATTTTGTATTTTTGTAGTGGATATGACCGTTAATACATAGCTCTCACGTGATTTTCTTTCCAACTGATTTTATAAGCTGACTTAATTTAAATTGGCCTTGCAGTTTCAAAATTGATTTTTCTCGACAAACAAGAGATTTAGTTTTGTAGCTAATTACAAATGTTATTTAATTACATGATTCTTTTCACAGAAATTTGTGAAAAATGATAATGTTCGAGCTGTTCAACTTCCTGTAGATAATGTTTCTGAACGAATAGCTTGGTCTGATCTAATGACTTCCAAATTTTGATTTCAGAATTTGCATTTTTCTTTTTGAGTTTGTTTTCTTAATCTTTATTCATCACTTTTTTTTTTTTACAATTTTTCTTTTATTCCTCTGGAAGCCCCAGTTTCTAAATATGACTACCATTCTAGCAAGTCTAGAAAAGAGTTACCTAATAAAGGGAGAATGGGATAAGATCTAAGTTGAGCGGACTTTTCACTTTCAATGCCGCACCCTTGTCGAATTCTCTGAAAATATACTACTTTTGGAGAATCCGACGTGCACCCACTGACACTTTTGAAGAGTCCGTGCAACATAGGAAAAGACAGGAGATAGAGAATAAGCTAAACAGCTAATCAACTGTTATTCTTTTTAACATAATTTCAGCTTGCATGGTTGCATATTTATGCATGTCTATGTTCATCACGGGATCTTAATCTTGCGTGGAAAAAAAAACCCTAGTAAAGATGGATTTTATTGCAAGCAGTACCAAAAAAATTCCCTTCTGCACTTCGCCTTTGACTGGAAGAAGTCATCTGATCTGTATGTACCAGACGATATTGCTAACAGTGGAGGAAAAGGTACAAGGAATGGGTTTCCAGATTCAATAGTGGATAAACAAGTACCCTTGTGGCGTTGTAGGCGATGGCTAGAGACAGATTGAAGGTGGGTTTTGCCGGTGGAATAGCAGCGGAACTGCAGTACAAGGCGGCAAAAACGTCAGTGTGGTGGGATGTAGAGAATTGTCGGGTGCTCAGGGCATGCGACGCTCATACAATTGCTCAGATTATAGACGTGGCATTGATGAAGATGAACGGTCATGGACAAATCACCATTTCTGCCTATGGCTACAACAATGGCATTCCCTCGTCCATTCTATGAGTCCCCTCTCTAGTACTGGAATCGGTCTCAATCACGTCCCGGACAGTACAGTAATAAACTTTCTATCCTTGCTTCATTTGCTACATGAAAAAGATCTTTATAGGCTATACGAATTAGTGGAATCAAGTTTAATAATTTGTGTTAGTTTCTTTCCTTTAACATTTTAATCGTGCTTTTCTTTCAAACCTTTGTTGATAATGATTTTCTTGAGCGACTATTGGAAGCATTTTAACTGCCCTGCAAAGGTAAGGTTAAGGTGTGCATACACAGCACCCTCCCCAAACCCCACTTGCGGGAGCTCTAAGAAATTTACCTTTATATTTTTTTAAATTGAAATTAGTTTAAAATTTAAATGGAATGGTATGTAGGATTTCTAGAGCTAGCCCTAACAGCTTAATCTTGGTTGGGATTAGTAGTTGTTTGTTACATCATTCTTTAGTGTTTGTACTCCAAGTGCAATAGTTATAAGAAAATTTTGGTGGGTATGCTATTTTGGGCTCTGGACAATCCTGCACCTGCCTATTATTTGCTCATTTCAGGAGACGAGGATTTTTCCAATGCCATTCATCAGTTATGAATGAGGAGATATGATATTTTTCTAGCATAACCTTTTAAAGTTTCTCCTGCTCTTGCTGCTGCTGCCACGAATGTGTGGCAATGGACAGGCCTTGTTGCTGGAGGATCTCCACAATAACTTGCTTTTGGTACAAACAAATCACGTCAAGAATCTATACCAACTCCATTTTTTGAACCTATATCAGCGAACCAACCTGCTTATTCGAATGCCCATACCAATTCCAATGTAATGCTTTCAGGGCCCAAAGTTTATCTAATCCTGTATGCTATTTTTATGCCAAGGCTAAAGCTGCTTACGTATTAAGAACTCAAATCAACTGACTATGCTTGGCATGTCTAATATGCCAGCTAGAATTGAAGAAGGCTAGCAGCAACTATTGTTAACGTGCAACAGCTGTTACACCAATGCTGTTTGCACCTCATCATTTTTTCGCTTGCTGAGTAGGCTTATTTTCTATGAATTTACTGTTGTGGTTCTCTGAACTATCAGATTTAGCGGAAAAAAAGATGTGCAAAATGCACTTAGTGCAGCAGCTGGTGAGTGTGGCAATAGCTAACTATTAGTTTCTTTAATCCTGCTGTTGTGGTTCTCTGAACTGTTAACTTCACAAAAAAAGGCGCGGTGCAAACAACACTAGTGCAACAGCTGGTGTGCATGGGCAACAGCTGCTATTAGTTTCTTCAATTCTGCTGTTCATACAACCTGACAGGAACTTTGGATCGAGAAGAATCATCCGATCTGTATGTACCAGATGATATTGCTAAGAACAGTGGAGGATAAGGTTCAAGGAATGGGTCTCCGGATTCAATAGTGGATGGGGAAGCACCCTTTGTTCCTTCAAGTAGGGTCTCTCATCTTGGGTGAAGGCCACCTAGCAGCTACTCAGCATGAGAACCGTTAGTTCTTGAAGTGTTATTTTGGGTTCATTTGTTAGAATCAAAGTATCAAACAGATTGATGAGAGCGAGGTCCTGTTCCTACACCCTCAACCATTTTGGTAAGAATTGCAGTTCCTTGCAGAGTACTACCGCCGTTAACATTGATACTAGTTATCTATTGTAATATTGAGTTAGGTAGATTGTCTGCTTATGGATGGCATCCATAGTTAACTTTTATTGTGCCTTGGCAAAGAAAATCTTGATCATAGATTTTAGCTGAGGCAACTTTCTGGGAATGGTGTAGAAATTGACGGTATTTCAGGTTCTTCGTACGGTTTTCTGATATTTAAACGGATTCATCGATCCAATTCTTTTCTTTGTTTGCTGATAGACTTCAAAGTTGATTGCTAATCTGGGTTAACATATGATGTTTAATTTTAGCTTGCTAGTCATCTCTTCTATTTATTGTTATACTCGTTATCCTCTGTTAGATACCACCACGAAGGAAGTCGATAGTAGATATTGAAGTGAAAAGCAATAATCAGGATGCCTATCAATTTTGTATTTTTGCAGTGGCTACGACCGTTTAATACACAGGCTCTCACGTGATTTTCTTTCCAACTGATATTATAAGCTGACTTAATTTGATATATAAATGGGAATAGCAGATCATTTCCTTCTCCTTTTAGTATATCCTTGTTCCTTATATCATCATTCCAAATGGTGAGTATAGATTCAAAATTAACTTTTGAATGTCCTTGCACTGTTCTAAAAACCTCCGTGTCGATTATTTTTTAAGAATGCTGAGCAAGGCATGTTGAATATATAGAGTTAAATTTTTGGCTTGCCCCCTTTATATAGCAAGTGACATGGACAAATATAGCAGCAAGAAGGCTACTAAAAAAGTCATTTCTAAGTAAATGATTGACATATACGGATTATTATTTCCTACATTTGATGGTCCAAAATGGCGCACAGTAAATATAAATTGATGATCCTAATTCATATCCAATGTATTGGCAAAAATATACAGAAAATGAGAACTATTTGATAGAACATGTGGCAAATATAGAAAGAATTACAATCAACCATCAAGGCTATACAACTAGATTTTGAGATATTCAAAGTTTCATTTAATCCCATTAAATGTGCACGATTTTATCCATCTAATGATGAAAATAGGTGAGAATCGCAAAAATACTACCTCCGTCCCATATTATAAGGACACTTTTTATTTTACACGATTATTAAGAAATCATTAATACATTAGTAGACTTTGCCATTTTACCCTTCATTTATATTAATGTACATTAAATTAAGTTAGAAAAACTCATTAATGCACTAATAAATGATGGGAGTAAAATGAAAAAAAAATAATTAATTTTATCCTAATTTAGTAAGTGCCCATATAATATGGGACAAATATTTATAGAAAGTTGCTCTTACTAAATTAGGATAGAATTAATTATTTTTTTCTCATTTTACCCCATCATTTATTAGTGCATTAATGAGTTTTTCTAACTTGATTTAATGTACATTGATACAAATAAAGGGTAAAATAGTAAAGTTCACTAGTGCATTAATGATTTCTTAATAACGGTATAAAATGAAAAGTGTCCATATAATATGGGACAGAGAAAGTATTGCTGATTTTCTTAAAATTTATTTATTATCCTTTCTTAGGAGCTTCGTTCATTTTTGTTCCCTTGATTACTCAAATTCATAACCTTATGGTTCTGAATTGCTCCTTCTTGTCTAGAAATTCAGTTGATTACATAGGACTCTACACATATATTTGATGTTAGTTTTTACTGGTCATCAGGTGACTAATAGACTTTTCTATTTTCAATTACTTCAATTTGATTATCCATTTGGTTATTTTCATAGCATCCTCATTTCTATCTTTGCCTCACCAAGAATTAACAATATTTAAATTAGTTACGCTGCATGTAAATTGATTATTAAATAAGTTAACAGAATAAAATAATAAACAAATTTTAAGCTAAACATTTAACAGATAACTATGAAAACTTATCTAATTGCAAGTCAATTCAAACTAATCCCAAAAAGGAAATTGATTTAATAGATTTCTCAAAGAGAAATGGGGAAAAAGAAGAAATTGACTTAATAGATTTCCAAAAGAGAAATGAGGAAAAAAATTGATTTAATATTTTCCCCAAAGAAAACTAGGAAAAAAGGGAAATTGATTTAATAGAGATCTCAGAGAAAAAATGGGGATATGTTTACCAACCGTATAAAAGTTGAGATAGCTAAACAGGGTGATAATGGGAACAGTTCAAAATCAGCCTGTGCGATGGCCGGAGACAGATTGAAGGCGTGTTATCACTGCGGAACAGCCGCGGAACCGCAGTACGGGGCGGCAAAAACATCGGTGTGGTGGGATATAGAGAATTGTCAGGTGCCCAGGGGATGTGACGCCCATGCAATTGCTCCCAATATAAACGTTGCATTGATGAAAATGAAGTATCATGGACCAGTCACCATTTTCGCCTATGGTGACACCAATGGCATTCCCTCGTCCATTCAACGAGCTCTCTCTAGTACTGGAATCAGTCTCAATCACGTTCCCGCCGGTACAGTAACGAATCTCAATTTAACGAATCTCGATTGTAAATTGAGTTTAGTTTAAATGTAGGATTTATTTTGTTTGATGAACAGGGGTTAAGGATGCTAGTGATAAGAAAATTTTGGTGGATATGCTATTTTGGGCAGTGGACAATCCTGCGCCTGCCAATTATTTGCTCATTTCAGGAGACAGGGATTTCTCCAATGCCATTCATCAGTTACGGATGAGGAGATATAATATTCTTCTTGCACAACCTTTTAATGCTTCTCCTGCTCTTGCTGCTGCCGCTACAAATGTGTGGCAATGGGCAAAACTTGCTGCTGGAGGATCTCCGCGAGAACTTCCTTTTGCTTATTCCAATGCCCATGCCAATGCTAATCCTGGACGCTATTTTCACACTAAAACTAAAGCTGTTTACGTACGTAAGAACTCGAATCAACTGACTATGCCAGTTAGAATTGAAGAAACTAGTAGCAGTTATTGCCCTCGCGCACCAACTGTTGCACCAGTGCAGTTTGCACCACGTTGTGGATTCGCAAAGTCTGATAGTTCAGTGAACGGCAACAACAAAATTGAAGAAACTAGTAGCAGCTACTGCCCACGCGCACCAGTTGTTGCACCAGTGCTGTTTGCACCTCATCTTTTTTTTGTGAAGTCTGGCAATTCAGAGAAGCACAACAGCAGAATTAAAGAAACTAATAACAGCTACTGCCCACGCGCACCAGCTGTTGCACCAGTGCATTTTGCACCACATCTTTTTTTCGCAAAGTCTGATAGTTCAGAGAACCACAACAGTAAATTCATAGAAAATAAGCCTACTCAATCCTAATCAGATAACTTTGTGAAATTGTAATCTTGCCAGAACAATTTGAAGCCTCCGCTTCAACGACCTGAAGGTTCTGCTGAATTTTCTACGCCATTTGTACATCATCCTAATTCTGGCATGGGCAATAATCTTTACAGGGTTTTCAAATTAATGTTTTCTTCTTTTTGAAGTTTTTTTTTCATATTTGAATGATAGCTGATCGTGATTCTCTTTTCACCTGGTGTTATACATCGACTAAATTTGAATAGAGTCGTTGTAATTTCAAAATTATTTTGTTAGGTTTCATTTTCTTGTGGAATAAAATAAACATCTATCTCTAATAGATTTGTTTCCATAATTTATCTAAATCCAAATAATGTATGGTATATTTTTTTGGATTTAATAAATTATGCGAAATTTTTTTTAAAATCTAAAGTTACAACAATACATATTATA
>JBCEWC010009344.1:0-18857 GCA_038996855.1 Solanum aculeatissimum
TGATGTGTGTGATGATGCTATGATGGCTTGATCAAGGACTTTTGGGTTCTCTTTCGCCATGTCACATCTAGGCCCCCTTCCAGGTTGTGACAATCGCACGACCAGAATCAATAACACAAGGAGTTTCCTAAACATCCTGTAGCCTCCTAGAGATAAGCCACATACGTCTTTGCACCCATCCACAGGATGCTACTAGATGATAGCTCTGTACAACTGAGACTAGTGAACCTTAGATTTGATACCACCTTGTCACGACCGGATCCCATTCATGATGGCACCTACTAGGTCCAACCTATAGGCATGTCGATTCCGAACCCAAGGGTACCTATCCTAGCATCTAGTAAAGCTCAAATTGACATATCAATAACATAATGACCAAATTATATCTAGAACCTGGATGTCAACTGTACAGAGCTACAGTCGATATACGGACATAACATATAAATATATTAAGAACCATAATATTATACAACACCAGAGTGCTCCTATAACTAGATAATACTACATATACCAGGCCAAATGTCTGGAAACAGTAGATGGCCATCAAAAAGAAGGAGACTGTGAAGAAGCCAGAGTTATCGATGCTCACCAAAAGTCTCCTAAGCGCTCCTAAAGTTCCCCAACTAAGTTATCACGACCCATACTTGAACCTATACCATGGAAAGATGAGAAGTAGGGGTGAGTACTAGAAAAACCATCCCGTAGGCATCATTGGCTGACCAAGTAAAACAGTGAATATAAAGAAGCTCAAATATATAGAGAACTGCAGCAATGTAGAAGTGCAAACTCATATCAAAGCATAAGCATTCCTGAAAACCCTTAACCCAAAAATGAACCAATCCAAGTGATGAACAATGAAAAACTAAATTGACCTAAGTGATGAACAGTGATACCGGTTGACGAAAACTGTGTAGGCCCATATCACAACCTCCCTCAATTGAGGTATGGTACCGTACATGGGTGCAAGGCCCTAATAACTACACTTGTATGCCACTAGAGCCTCCATAAGCACAAGAGGTACACCCGTGCACAATATAACTATAAATAACCACTGAAACCCCCATAGAACCATCATAGAACCTAGCTCTCCATATCATAAGATCAAGGGTCATTTGCACGTGGGTGTAAGGCCTAAGTGTCTAAGCCTGAATGCCCCCTGAGACCCCATAAGCCCAGAAGGTACACCTACACACAATCAGGGTATGAATAAATGAGTGGATCTATGGGTAAATGATCGAGCCCTTTGCCCCCAACATCACAAAAATAACCGAGTCCTTAACCCCTTTTTACCTGGCGTCTGGTTCGGCAATCAACCAGGGTCAAGTGGTTTGACCATAAACATAATGGTAGGAGTATCCCCCGTGTGAGAAAGAATCCCCCTAGCACAATCAAAGGTGTCTCATATGAGAATGTCAATCCCGGGGCCTTGCCACCAAAGTTAAGTCAATGAGGTCGTAGACCTAAAATATCAATCAACAAGCCTAGTCCCAAAAGTGTAGTCAATGAGGCCTCAAGCCCAAATAAACAACAATTGTTTATACCTCTTTAGAATAGGCTCCCTAGTCAAAGACTCTTAGACGTGACCACCGCAGAATGGGAACTTGATGCGCGTCACTCGGAAACTCAAACACTCGGACGTGGCCACTAGAGACTTGAACTATAAGGTTCCATCTAGGTCTCAGAGCATAGAACCGAATAATCTCTCTCTAACCTATCCGAATCCCCAAATCATATCATCTCTCTTGATAGTTATATGTAGCCACCATCTCACTCATATCATAACAAATACCCCATCCCTTGGGTACGTAGAGAACTTGAATGTAACAACCAATAGCAGTGTAACAGAGCATATGCCACAATATAACTGACAGTCCATAGGGCCAAGGTAATGAGAAGTGCTTGGACCCTTTTAGAATTGACACCCCTGTCTCGAACACTTGGATGTGACCAATGGAGAATAGGACCATGGGATGTGTCACCCGAGATCTCAAACACTCAGGCGTGGCCATCGGACACTTGAACTACATGGTGCGTCATCTAGGTCTCAAAGCATAGTATCAGATAATCTCTCTCTAGCCTATCCATATTCCGATCCCCATCAAACCATATAATACTCCACTTCACTTAGATAAAGACAAATAACCCAACATCAGAAGGAAAAAACCAATACACAAATACTACCAACAGTACATCAGAGTGTATATGTATCATAAATCACTATAGAGTCATGCCCAACAAAGGCCAAGTATACTAGAATCAGGCCGTAGTATAGAATATAAGCAATAGACAATCTCCAGGTCAACATATCTCAGTAGCAATAGGCTCTACACCCTCAAACAAGTTTGAGTCAAGTAAGAACACATGCCTGTCCCCAGGAACTAGCCCATATTCGCCCTTTCCCAGTCCCTTTCTCTATGTTAAATAACTCATAGGACAACGTTAGTATAACCTAAACTAAGGCCCAAGAGGCTAGATAAATGGAAAGATGTCACATACCCAGAATCATGTCACAACCCAGCTGCTATAAAAGATATCACCTAAGGCAATCATGTGTCGGCCCACTGATAATGTGCTCTTCTCTCAATAGGGTGCCAATACCCAGAACTAACCCACCCAACTAGTATCTCATCACAAAAAATCCCAGGAAACGCGTAGGATAAAACCCACTCTCGCTAACATGGTCACACTTTTGTAACCAAGTAGTAGTATAAGTCTATAATGGATAACAATAGTATACAGGATCATATAAGTCACAAGGCAGAGGAGAATCATGTTTTTAACTAGGAAATTCTACCATAAGTACTTAGAAAAGATATAGATAACCGTAACTACATCATGCATGTACATGCAAGCTAGATATAGATACTAGATTTAGTGCACAGGGTAGCATGTAATCACAAGTCAGGCTCAATAACTAGTATATTTCGGTAGCCTCAGGCTACCCACATATACAAGCAAGAGTCAAGCTTAGTGTACATACTTATCACATATTCGCAGCCTAAGCAACCCCTTTCGAGTTCTCTATTAACCAAACAGTATAAGAATACAGCTAGTATAGCAGCTACAACTAACACAACCCTTAATACAACTATTGAAATCCCATATCACCATATATAAAACATGCGGATTCAAAACCAACTATATACAATATAAATCTCACAGCTCAACCCATTCACGGTATATTTCTATGCATTCCAACTCAATTATGCAATATTTCAGCTTAGTATAAGGTTTAGAGAAATCTTAACCTACCTAGCATCTGACATCTCTTACTCTAAGTCAATCTGCCTGAGCTTTTCCCTTTTGACCGCATTCTCGATGCTGCTTAGATATTAAAAATATAGTTCACCATGTCACCTTGGTCAAAATGGTTGTATTATCTTGAAAAAAAAATGAAAGTATGTCAATCAACCTAAAATGGAGAAATTAGGTCCCATGTCCAAAATTCTAAAAAAATATTCCCCATGATAACCCAAGTCTACAACAAAAAATTCGGCCCAAAATGGGCCCCGGAAGACCGAGAAAAACCTCAAAATCAAAGTTAAAAACTTTATTGGAAAAATATTCTGTTCAAAATATTCTCAGTCAAAATTCTAAAAACCAATCAAATTCAATAGACACCCAGCATATCACACCATTTCCCTTGGAACATAGATCACTTTAGACTCAAGTTTCACTAAATTCCATCAAGAATTGGTCACGATATCAACATGTAAAGTTTTTTCACAATTTATGAGAATAAAAATAGTTAAAACTTAAATTTTACCTCAAAATATGCATTGAATCCCAAATCTGACCTCTCCACAGGATTCCCTATGAAAATCAAAGTCACGTGGACTTTTGAATCGCTCAAATCGGATAAAAAATGCTCCCGAAATTACCATGTAAAATTGGAGAAATATATGTACAAGTATGTATTTTCAACAAAGCAGCTATATATATAGAAGAGGTGGTGCCAACTCATGCCACACGACACTATCCGGTTGTGCCATGTGGCGGCACCATAGGTTCCTTTCCATTAATCCTTTAAGTTCTTTTTCATCATTTTTGAGCTCGACTGAACTCCAATTTTTGCAAATGCACTATATGATCCTATGGATTTTGATGTTCTCGATCCAACAGTGTGTTAGAAATTTCCAACGGAGCTTCTTATGATAAAGTGAGAGTCCCACCTCTTAATACGCAACATTTAACGGAAAGCTCCCACGGGGTCAAATCATATCTGAACATTCCTGATATCAAATGAAAGGTCATCCTAGATCAAATTTGATATTTTAAAGCTAACCGCGCTATCAAAATTTTCATTCGGGGCATGATTCCTTAGGGTGTTGACTGGGTCAACTATTAACTAGTTTCGGTGGCCAAATTTATAATCCACGATATAATTGTACCGGACATGATTCTAGCCTAATTCGATTGTTCTAGAGCTAATGGAATCATCAAAATTCAACTCCAAGGACCTTTACTAGGACTTTACCTAAAAACTTATTTTACAGGGGTAACTTCTTGGTTAACTCGATAATTCATATAACTCCCAACTAACCTAACCAATAGCCACCCCAACAGATCACCAAAGGCCCGAGGTAATTATACACATGCTCACATCAACCAAATGACTACAAAATCATATAAATGACCCAGAGGGTTATTACAATACCCTAGATGTGGCCATCACTCAAAAGTTATTTCTAGTCTCAAGCGAATCACTTGTCCTAGCTAATTTACTCAACAAAAGACTCAAACACCATAAATGAACTAGAATGGGCACAACAAAATATGTATCCTAAGTATTATATCATAATCCTGAAACTCAATGGGCAAAGATAAATGAAACGTAACTAAGTATTTTCAAAACAATTCAAGAAAGAAAATTGAATACTGGCTAACTAGTCTATGAAGCCTCTAAAATACTAACTCTGAGTTTGGTATCAATACAAGCTTATGACTACCTCTAACTAAAGACTGTATCATGAAAGTAGAGACTCAAAAGCTCTTCTAGAAGTAAAGAGGTCTCACCAAAGTTACACAAATAGTTGAATCATCAATGATGCACTTATTAAGGATCTCTATCAATTGTATTTGCATCATAATAATAGGTCGAAAGAACGTTAGTACGTGAAATTTACAAGTAAATATAAATGGCAAAAGCAAACTTAAATCATGATACTCAACTTAAGGACTCATCTCTAAAAAGAATGGCTCAACTCATCTAAACATGCAATTTAACAAGATGTAACACTTTAACATGATAATAGTGCAACTCAGTGTATAAAATATAAAATTTTACTTCCTAGGAGTTTTTCTAACTGACAACCACTATTATGATCTTCATGATGGTACAACATCTTACCCACATCGCTAGAGCCATCACATGCCTTCCCAATGTAATGGACGAACTTAACTTATGGATCGATCTAATAAGCCTTCTCAGTGGCAAGTAAGGAATCATTCCAATTTTTATTTTGTACTATCCTATGCTAGCCATGTAGTTTATGAGAGGTTTGAGTTATTCTATGCTCTTATCCAAATCAGTGTTCAATACTACTCCTAAAATATAATTTATATGCTCATAACCCAAGAGAGTGTACATACTTAATTAACTCTTTTAGTCTCCTTAGACTTAGCTCAGCTTCAACTTTTCTCAACATATCATTTCTCTTTAAAGAATATGATCTCAATTCAATGAATGCGTAAAACACAAGTTTATTTCACAACTAAATTTTCAAAGTAAATATTTAAACGTATTTGTACAAATGCTCAAAATATTATTAAAAGACTTCTTGCTCAACTTATGCATAAAATATAAATCAAGAAACTTCTCTAACTCATCTCATGTTCAAACTCTTGTTCCATTAATTTGGTGAAAATAATTGTCCTTTAACTCAAAACAATGCATGTAATAATTAATTGCAAGACTCATCTTAGGTTCATGTGAATGCAAGCATGAATTCATTATCTCAAACTCAACTCAACAATGTACGATCAGATATAATACTCCAATTCAATAAGAAATAGTGTACATATATAATTCAAGAATTCACACTTTAGAAAGGGGATTGAAACTCACATTCATAGCTTAACTTGGTTGGAAAAGAGAACGGGTAAGGATGAACTTAGTCTAATTTTCTAGTAGCCTTATATACTTGGAATGAAGATTGGACAAGCAAAAGTTGAAACATTGGCTTGAAATTCTCGAGCTTTAGTTCCTCCTTAATTCTCTCTTTAATCTTGGTTCTCAAAATATTTTAGGCGTTTATGAGAAAGGAAATGCTTTAGGTACTAATAGGGGATGGATGTTGGTCCCCAAACATATTGGGTTATACTTTGGAAAGGTGGAGAAAACATCGAAATACCCCTAATTAAAATAAACGTCGGGCAAAATCTGACCACCAAGTTCGCTACCCAGACTTGGTCCCAGCTTTCAGCTGTTGAGGTTTTTACCCATGTCCAGATGTGAACATGGCTCATACTCCACTACTTCAAATTTTCTTTTTTCAATCTTATTCGATCAAAGTTCCCCGCCCAGATCCGCATTATTTCTGTACAATATAAAATCTTTTCTTGATTTTGGACTAATCTCAGCTAGAATAGTATTGGGTGTTACAGTCTATGCTACATATATTAGAAAGAAAAAAGGAAGTAATATATTTTATTTTAAAATTACGTAAAAATACTATACATCACTACAATTAACAACTTAAAATATTTAAAGACATAAAAACTTTGATTAATCCTCGAATTAGTATCGCATAAAAAGGGATAGATGGGTAACATATATTTTCTTAAAATGATGTAAAATTAATATAGATCATAATAAGTAAAAAATTAAAATTTAATCGGTGTTACATAAATTGGGACAAGGAGAGTAACATATATTATTTAAAAATTACATAAAAAGTACTATCATTCACAATAATTAACAACTAAAATATCTAAAAATCATATTAAAATTTAATTGACTCTAAATTATATATTGACTCTCTAAATTTTATTTATGTCACATAAATTGAAATTAAAAAAATAACATATATTAGAATTGTGTTAGCATGGATACTTGCCTCTAGTGTGGAGAGAAAATCAATGAATTGCCTCTTCCTCTTATTTTCTTTCTTTTTTAAGTGTAAATGTAAATTAACACATACAATAGTAATTTTCTTGATTTTAAATTTACTAAATCTAATTACCTAATACATGGATAAATCATAATAATGTACAAATCCCTTACTTGGAGAAATTTTACGTGAGAAAGTTTAACTTCATATGTTGGATTATTTAGTAAAGAATCTTAAAATGGAGGACTAAAATAGATAAGGAAAAAAATTCATAAAGTTACAAAATTTGTCAATGTTCACACTCTCTGGCTAGCAAAAATAAAATGACAATACTATCCATTAGATATATATAATTTGACCTCAATACTCTGGGTTCTACCAACTCAAAATTTGCCTTGGATCCATCGCTTCTCAAGGGTAAAGTTGGAAGAAATGTTCCACATTTCCTCCTTAAACATATCCCCGTTATCTCTTGAAATGTAACAGACAGTTAGAAAACTGGGGGCCTATTTGTCCTTATGTTCTTCTAAACAAAAATATTAATTAGCTAGAAGAATTGTCTTTATTGCTTTAGTTCTTGTCTTGCCAATTTAAATACACTCCAAGGGAACAAAATTCCACTTGTAATTTTCTCAAATACCATTTTCAGAAAATTGATACACTCTAGAGAGGAGAAAATTGGAAGAGAAAAAAATGAATAGCTCTAACTCACCATCTTTTGAAGCAATTGGACAGGTATGACATATATATATGTGTGCATTACTCATTTCATTTTTTTGTTAGTTCTAATATTCAAGACATAAGTAGGTATTTTATGATAGAAATTTTGATTCATTCAAATTTGTTGTTTATTGATATGTTTTTGTGTGAGATCTAATATTCAAGGTATATGTATCTTAAATAATTTCTGTAAAAGGTAACCGTTGTTCAAGAAATTCAATCTGGTTCTACTATGTGAATTTGTTTTATTACTGATTATTGTAAATATTAGTTGATGAAATATATAGAAATTTAATTATTCACACCATCTTATTTTAAACAACTGATCTCTGTAACATCTAGAAATTGATAATTTATAAAGAGGTTTTCAAAACTTAATTTTACGAGGGTATCACTTTTTGCCATTAATTTAGATTTATTTCAATAGCATAATTTTTATCCAGTTGCAATTTATACTAATTACTGAGTGTAATTGAGTTATTTAAAAGATAATTCGTCCAATCATCAAATTTACATTTGATTTTATCTTTCAAGTAATACTTGCAAGTTTAACAATATATATATATTATAGATAATTCTTTCATGGTGTATGTATGTGTGTCTCTGTGTGTGTATAATGTCTTTACATAATAAAAGAATTTTGTTTGACCATTTTATACCACATATCTAGAGATCTTTTATTAATAAAATAAATAAAATATTTTCAGTTGGAATAAGTACAAAGAGGAGCTAAGTCTTACTTTACCTATCCTCATGAAGTAACAAGCCTCCACTAATTATTAGCAAGCATGAACAAAATAAGAGTTATAGAATACTAGGTATTTTATGATTGCACATTTTTTATTATACTGTATGATGATATGCTTAAGTTATGCAAAATTATACAAATAAAACAAATTGAGTTATCAACACCAGATAGAATTCAATCAGAAAAGAAGAAATGAAAGCATCAATGGAGAGTTCATCACGGTAGAGACGAGAGAGTAATTGAGAGAAATATTCTTCTTATTCATTGAACAAGTAGTAAGGGATGACTACAGTATGTCCTTATATAAGTGGAAGAAAGAATATAGTTGGTGACAGCTGGATTGCACTAACTGAAAAATTAACTATATAACAGACAATTAACTAACTAATAGAAAATTAACTAACTAACAATCATCTAATTATATGACTAATAATTAATCTCAATACCCCCCCCCCCCCCTTAAGTTGGAGGTGAGGTAATCACAACCAACTTGTCCATCATGGAGGAGTGTTTGATCCCAGTGAGAGCTTTAGTGAGAATGTCTGCCAGTTGATTGCAGATACCTATATGGTGCAGAGAAATCAGACCCTCTTGTAGTTTCGATTGGACAAAATGATAATCGACTTCTATATGCTTGGTTCTTTCATGGAATACAGGGTTTCTGGAAATGTGGAGGGAAGATTGGCTATCACAATAGACAGGGTAGGGACTGATGGAAGGTACAGTAAGCTCATCAAACAACTTGCGCAGCCACACCTGTTCTCCTACCACCTTTTGTAATGACCTGTACTCAGCTTCTGCTGATGATAAAGAAATGGTCTCTTGTTTCTTAGACTTCCAACTGATAGGACTGTTCCCCATCAAAACAATATAGCCAGTTACTGATCTTCTAGAATCAGGGCAGGATGCCCAATCTGAGTCGCAATATGCTTGGATATCAAAATTAGGGGAAGAGGACATGAAAATCCCTAAGGAGGGGTCTTTCTTAAGGTATCTTAACATGTGAAAAGCTGCTTGAAGATGTGGCTCCCTAGGATCCTGCATGAATTGACTTAAATGTTGTACTCCATAGGCTATGTCAAGTCTTGTATTGGTAAGGAAATTTAATTTCCCAACCAATCTTCTGTAAAAAGTAGGATCATTCAATGATTTACCTTCATGTGCTCTAAGTTTGACTGTTGGATCCAGAGGACTGGTTAGAGGTGCAACATCACTGCAGTGGAAGTCTTTGAGGAGGTCCTGAACAAACGTTCTTTGAGTAATGAGGACCCCATCACTTTTGTAAAGTATTTCCAGTCCTAGGAAGTAATGTAGGGTACCAAGATCCTTGATTTTGAACTGGTCATTGAGGAAGCTTTTGAGATTAGAAATTTCTTCAGAATCAGTTCCAGTAAGTAGGATATCATCTACATAAACCCCTAGAAAAATGGTGGAGGTTTCTCTATTTCTATAAAATAGAGAATAGTTATGTAATGAGTGATTGTAACCCCTTGAATTGAGTGTTGCATGTATCTTCTCATACCACTGTCTGCTTGCCTGCTTTAAACCATATGGGGATTTATTAAGCTTGCAAACCAATCCTGGCTGAGGTACATCAAGACTTGGAGGAACTTCCATGTATACTTCTTCATGTAGTTCTCCATGGAGAAAAGCATTGTTAACATCAAGTTGATATATGGGCCAGTGTTTCTTTGTAGTAATAGCAATCAAAGCTCTTACAGTAGTCATTTTGACAACTGGGGAAAAAGTTTCAGTGTAGTCTATGCCATGGTGCTTGGTGTATCCTTTAACTACTAGTCTAGCTTATACCTTTCAATGTTTTCATCAACTTTATGATTTATTTTATATACCCACCTGCATCCAATTGCCTTCTTGTCAACAGGCAAAGGCATTAGAGACCAAGTGTTGTTGTCATGCAAGGCAACAAACTCCTGAGTCATGGTTGTTTGCCATGCAGGATCAAACACTGCTTCTTCATAACTAGATGACTCACAATCATGAGTAATGTTCATAACAAGAGACTGACTATTAGGATTCAAATCTGCAGGAGAGATGCGGTGTTTAAGGGAGAAATAGGCAGTTAAGGATGAAGGATTCTGTGAAATGTTTGGTTGTGATGTAGGAAGAGAATGGACATAGTCAGACAAGTAGGTTGGCAATTTGTGAGGTCTAAGAGATCTCCTAGTTTCAACACTGGGAATAAGGGATGAAAAACAACGATTAGTGGGGTGCGAAGATGGAGCAGTCATAGGAGAGACATCCTTACATAGGGGCTCAGGTGATGCAGTAGGAGATACAATAGGAACCACATCACATGGTGCTCTTTGATCACACTGGTCTGAAGGATCAGGTGAATAATGAGATGCTAGACAGAAAGTAAATTGAGACGATGAGATAGGCTTCAAAGGACAAGAAGGAAAATGAGTAAGATCCTTAGTTAATGCAAATGGAAACATTGTTTCATGAAAGACAACATCCCTAGAAATGTGCAGTTTCTTAGTGGCTAGATTCAAAACTTTGTATACTTTTGTACCAAAGGGATATCCTAAAAACACATGTGGAGAGGTTTTAGGATCAAATTTGGTTCTTTGTCATTTAGGTGTGGTAGGATAACAAAGGCAACCAAAGCTTTTCAGGTGTGAGTAGAGGGGCTTTTGGTTGTATAGTAGCTCATAGGGGCATCTGTTATTGAGAGGTGTAGATGGCAATCTGTTTATGATATAGGTGGAGGTAAGTATGCATTCACCCCAATACGTTATTGGGAGTTTGGACTGGAAAAGAAGGTCCCGGGCTGTTTCAAGGAGATATTTATGATTTCGTTCAACCACACCATTTTGTTGAGGTGTGTAGGGATAAGACTTCTGATGTAGAATGCCTTTAGATTAAAAATATTGAATGTATTCAGTGTTGGTAAACTCAAAACCATTGTCTGATCTTATTATTTTTATTGTGATTTTGAACTAGTTTTCAACCATGTTGATGAAGGCTTTGATAATATGTAAGGCATTACTTTTGTGACTAAGCAGGTGTGTCCAGGTAGCCCTGCTGTAGTCATCTACTAAAGTGATGAAAAATTTGAAATTTTCATGAGTTGGAACCTGATAAGGTCCCCATATATCAACATGCACCAAATAAAAAATGGCAGTACTAGTATGGATCTTTGATTGAAAAGGTAATCTTTTTTGTCTTGCCATGGGACAGATGGAGCAAAGAAAAGGTTGTTTGGATGAGAAAGTCACTGGTATTGAGGATATGCCTTTCATTTTTACAAAAGGAACATGTCCAAGTCTATAGGCCACAAGAGATCTATATTATCACCAAGGACTGAATTAGAAACAACATTAACATCAGCACCACCAACATTACTTTTATTGTCAGAAGGTGTATTCAATACAGTTGAATGAAACAGACAAGAATGGGAAACACATTTACAATATATCCTATCATTACTATAGGGAGAAAAATGAGTAGTAGGATCTTTGGTTGACATGGCATGCTGACTTCTTTGTAGACACTTTGAGCAGAGAAGGTATAGGCCGTCATGAAACTCTACCAATTTCCAGAGACCTCTTCAGTGAAGGGGCCTGCAACAGACAAGAGGTGTTAGAAAAGGATACAATGCATTTGAGGTGTAGTGTTAGACAATTTATTCAAATTAGGTTGTATTTGAAGGATGGAATAAAACGTACTTGGTACAGTTTGATCTTAGGTGTAAGTTGTACGCTTCCAACTTCTGTGACCTTGACTCTATACCCATTAGGTAGTCTAACAAAGAGAGGATAGGGCAAGGTTAATATATCAATGAGATGGTTTCTGTGAAATGTCATGTGGTGTGATGATCCTGAGTCCAATATCCATAGATCAACTTTTGTTTTGTAACATTCACATGAAAGCTTGTCAAAATTTATAGAAGAGGTGCAAGTGATGATACCTGCAAAGTTCAGAGTTTGACCAGGTACTTGTGTGTTGCCTTGCATGTTGCCTAAGCTCTCCAATGTGTTCATCCCTTGAAACTGTTGCAAGAGATGAGCAAGTTGCCCATATTGCTCCTTTGTGATACTGATATTGTGATTATCATGGTTGTTATCTTGACTTCCTGGTCCATTTCCTTGCTCTAGGTTGAAATCACATGACAGACCTATAGAATTGGCTGCTATACTCTTTCCTTTATTGCTAAACCAGTAACCTTGATTGGGATTTTGTTGCTGGGATTGATTGGAGTTGTGTTGTCCATGATTTTGTCGTTTCATAAATCGATTGTTAAAGTTATGAGGGTATCCATGTATCTTGAAGCACTTATCCTTAGTGTGACCTAGCCTTTTACAATACTCACAGAAAGGCCATTCTCGATGGTTGGAAAAGGAAGAGTAGTTTGTTTTGAAATCTCGACTTCCTAGATTGCCTGAAGCTCTTGCAATAAGGGAGCTTGATTCAGTAAACATTTGATTGGATGGCTTAACTTCTCTCTACTTCTCCTCCTGTATCAGTAATGCGAACGTTTGTGCTATAGACGGCAATGGATTCATCATTAATATGTTCTCCCTAATCACTGTGTAGATCTCATTCAGTCCCATGAGAAATTAAACTAATCTTCTATCTTGTTCTTCCTTATACATGCTTTCCTTTGCTCCACAAGTGCACGCATATTTGCAGTAATTCCTTGTGTTTAGATTGTTCAATTCTTCCTAGAGTTTCTTCATTCTAGTGTAATATCCTGTAATGTCAAGAATCCCTTGGCTGAGATCATTGATTTTTTTCTGAATTTGATACAACCTTGTTTCATTAGTCTGTTCATAATGATCTTCCATTTCAGTCCATAACTCTAGTGCAGTATCCACATACTCTACGCTGTCTACAATGTATTTACTTAAGGAATTGAGGATCCAGGATGTAACTATATCATCACTTTGTTCCCATTGTCGATAATTTGGATCAGTCGAAGCTGGCTTCTTAAATTCTCCATTAACAAAACCTAGTTTGTTCTTCACTGATATGTATCTAAGTACTCCTCGTCTCCATGAACGGTAGCTAATTCCATCAAAAAGAGTTGGTACAAGAGATACTCCTGGACTATCAGATGGATGGATGTAGAGAGGACTTCTTGTATCAACAGATTTATCCACACCTAGGGTCGTAACTTCTACCATTATAATTGTTCCAAATCACACAAAAAAACTTTAAGAGGAAAGAAAAATTCACACAAATAATGTGTGAAATTGGTTGAGATACAGAGAGAACAAAAGCGAAGATAGAACTGAAATGGGAGGAACAATGTCTGAAATCAAAGATAAAATTGAACTGAGTAGGATGATTAGAGGAACCTTAGGTTGAAAATCGAAATCGGCCACTGCGAAGTAGATGTCGAACCTGGCTCTGATACCATGATAGAATTCAATAAGAAAAGAAGAAATGAAAACTTACCATCAATGGAGAGTTCAACATGGTAGAGACGAGAGAGTAATTGAGAGAAATATTTTTCTTATTAATTGAACAAGTAGTAAGGGCTGACTACAGTATGTCCTTATATAAGTGGAAAAAAGAATATAGCTGGTGACAGCTGGATTGCACTAACTGAAAAATTAACTATCTAATAGACAATTAACTAACTAATGGAAAATTAACTAACTAACAACCATCTAATTACATGACCAATAATTAATCTCAATAACACCGAACTTCTTTTTACAAATATATGAACTGAAAAGATAGATTCTAACAATTCTTAAAATGTTATTCACTAATAATGTCATCCTATTAATTTTGTCATGAAAAAATGACAGTTTTTAGGTGAGTATTAATGTGTAAAAAGATTGAATGTCTCATTCTTCTTGTCATATTATAAGGGATAGAGAGTCATGTTGTGTTTTGACGACTTTTCTACATTGTAACATCAAATATATAACGATTATGTGATTTTAACTATATTCTACTTTGACATCATGTACATATTTTTTTTCTCTAATGGAATCTAGAATATGTAAAACACAACATATAATGAAATAACCATTTTACCCTAAATCATCCCGTAAAGCCCTAATTCTATTTCTTTGGCTTCTTTCTTTCAACTTGATTCATGGACTTGATCTAAGCTTCTCAATTTTGACATGTATTGAGCTATTAGTTATACTTCAACAACACCTTTAATCATGTCAAGACAACTTCCTATCTGCTACAAATCAACTTTCAAGAATGTTGACACTATCTTTTTGCTTAAAAAACCTCTTTCAACCTATATATAAAGATACCATCATCTCCTTCATAAATTAATATAAAAAGATGAAGTAAATAAAATTTCAATTCACATGTAAAATCTAGATTCTATTACATGTACGGTGAAATGTAAGAGAAAATACTAGTTCAATTATGTGAGGATATCTGATTCATAATTGATGAATTTGTCGGTTCAATTCCTATTGAATGCACTCAATAGGACTCTTCAATAAGTTAATTGGAATTGGCTTTTTAAGAGACCCATGGTGGTCAAGGATGCTTTTATTTTAATATTTTGGCCAGAAGAATCTACTTCGAATAAAGAAATTCATAATACTGTTTTCTAATATCTTAATTAGCAAATTTATTACCTTTATTAGTCATTCATTTATTGAATATTTTTATATGCTTGACTAAATAAAAAGAATCAAGCTCACACATCATAAAATGTATTATGGTCCTACAACATTGGTATAGTATTTCATTTATATAATCAAGAGTTTTAGATGAGATGATCAAATAATTCAACTTATAAACTCTTTTAGGCTTTGTGAGGTGATTAACCCTGGCTCTGTACAACTTTTCCTCCTATTATTAGTGTATATTATCAAAGGGTGTGATTAGATGGATGAAATTCTTTCATTTTCAACCATCTCATTTTTAACCTTGTAAATGGAGAAACTCTATTAAGGAACATTTTCGTCTTTAATAGAATCGTTGTGATCCGAGTCTAGATTAATGGATTTTGAATGTACTAGACGTCTCTCTAAAAATAAAAACTATCACAAAACCCATAGTAGGTGATGTCGATTCTCTATTTTGTACCAGGGAGTTTTCTCCCTAAAGCATCCATAGGCCCTTAAAATGTGACTTTTGTGATGGAAAGACAAAGGATGAGGTTTAAGCAAATGACATGAGTACTAGGATCATTTACAATGTGAGATAAGATGAAATATCCCATGATTAAGTTTGAGATTAGATTTATATATATGTGTTTTTTTGATGTTATAGATCTTATTTATACATTGAATTCTTGATATTCCATCTTATCCCATCAAATTTAGAATTATTTTATTCTACTTTTCATGTGGGATATACTTTAAAATTATAATCTCGAGATAATATAGTCCGCATACCAAACAACCCCTTAAGTCGTGCATACAATATATCAAAGAAAAAGTAGAACATAAGAGGTGAAAATTGGACCAAAAAACATATATGATTTGGTGTATGTTTTTGTTCATTTCTAATTACTGATATGTACAGTGTCTTTAATTTAAGGATTTATCAAAATATTTCTCTTTTGCGCTCTATTAAATGCTTCTCATCATTCAAATTTATTTTAATAAATCCTCACCAGAAGGGTAGATAAAATCTAAATATATATGTTTGATTATATATATAATATATGTATATGTTCTTTCAACTTAGTCAACTATCAAAAGAGAAGTGAAAACTCAGTTTCTCCTAAAAATTAACTAAAAAAATTAAACTCTAAACTAACCCAATTTCATCGTTAACAGAAGCGATAAAAGTCTTAATCAATTGATTGGATTGGGTGCATTCCTAAACAAGACTTAGTAAAATATTACACCTTTAAAGCTTATTAACCTTTATCAAACTAATATACGATGAGACACTTAAGAGATAATTAACTTGATAAATATTCTCTTATCTTCATAGTTCCTTTTTTGTATGTATAGATTTGATGACAATATCATTTTAAATAATATTTTTTCAAATAGTGAAAATTCTTTTTAAAGAGATAATTAGATTGATAAGTATTTTTTATTTTCCTTGCAATATACTTTTTGTGTATGTATATTTGGTGATAATATTATTTTAGGTGAATTAATTGTTTTTAAAAGTAAATCAACTAAATCAATTAAGGATATCATAATCTATTGTTATAATGATTATATTTGCAGGAGGAGTTGATACCTAGCAGGAATATGCCAGCATGGCTAGGACCATTTTTAAAGAAAAGATTCTTTGGACCATGTTTGGTGCATGCTCAAGCTCAAAAAAATGAATTGAACAAGTATTGCATCACATGTGATTCAGGTTTATGTAAGTTTTGTATCTCTACAAACAATCACAATGATCATGAACTACTAAAGATTTATCGACATGTTTACAAAGATGTTGTTCCTCTCGAGGGGATGGAGAAACATATTGATTGCGACAAAATTCAGGTAAATTCAAATTAATATTCACAAATATAGCTATGAATGTATGTTGTAGACATTAATTGATTTGAACATTTGAGTGATAATATAGTTAATAAGATATAGTCGTTTGTTTATAATATATAATTTTAGATGTTGTAAAAATATTATTTATTAATATGAAAAAATTTGAGATTTTTAATTTGAAGTTCTAAAATATTCATGAAAAAAATATATAGTTTTTTATATATGCATATACAAATTTGTAATTTTTCTTATAATCTTATAGGTTGAGTGAAAATATATTCATAAAATCACTATTAATTTTTTGGGGTCTGTGTCTAAAAGAAAATGTTTTACTAGCCTCACTCTTGAGTCATCTTTGTTGGCTCACTAATTAAGTTATATTGTGCATTAAAATATGTAAGTCAACCCTAAAAAGGTGTACAAAGATTCACAATGAGCCTTAAAATCAACACGAGTACTATCAATAGTTCTATAATATTGTCGTATTATTGCGAAATGGCAGCCCAAATCCTTGCATACTAGCCAGTTGAGATAGTTGCAAATATACGAAAACTGGTGTATAAAATGTAGGACAAGGACATCAGTAAGGTGAGCACTTACTGTTCGTTGATAATTGCAGTAGATAGTCTAGAGCACTAGTGAAGATTTAATCTGCATTAAAAAGGAGAAAACGTGAAGATGGTGAAAGAGATTTTTTGTTCGAACTTAAGACATATATGGCTGATTTTGTTATTTGCGCTTGAAGTTTATACACATATTGCTAAAGTTTAGCTATTTTCATTTGGACTTTAAGCAAAAAACATAAAATGTTTAGTCATATATAACTTCATGCATTTTTATTTGAAGTCAAGCTTAACAGAGCCTAACTTCTAAAGTTATTTTGTAGTGGATAGATCTGTGCATAACGTTTTCAACTGATTGCATAATGATTAACTATTTCACACATTTCAGTTAGTAGTAATAATTTAAAATTCTTGGTTGTTATTGTTCTTGTATTTTTACTTTCTGTATGTGTAGCCCTACAAATGCAACAAGAAATGGGTAATTTCTTTGAATCCGCTGCCACATTGCGGATCAGGCTCTCTAATTCCGGGAGATCCTACTTGTTACACTTGCAAAAGGAGATTGCATGACCCTGACCAGTTTCGTTTTTGTTCCATTGCCTGTCAGGTACATATATATTACTTTCTTCGTTTCAATTATTAAAGTGATTGTTTGCCGATGAATATTTTTTTAATAGTTGAATTTCAAAAATTATGCTTTATTGGAAAATGAATTTAAGAAATAAAGAGAAACTTTTGAATTTTGTGATTTTAAAGTTGTCATATAGAATGTTGAAATTGAAAAATAAACTTGTTTAACTTAAAATAAAATTTAAAAAAGAAAGACATTAGCAATTTGAGGTCTAAAAATCTCTCATCATAAAGGTGAAATGGGCATTTCCAATAAAAAATATTATACTCCATATTGTATAATCCTTTTTTGGACTAACTAAAAACGAAAGTGTATCACATAAATTGGAACAAAAAGTGTACTAAATATAGAGGAAAAACACTCTTTTTGAGCCAAGGAAAAAAGAAAAGTAATGAGATACTTAAATTGGGAGTATTATATCTTTACACTACTATCAGCACAAGTAAATCTTTTTGCATAGAATTGTGTATAACATATGTTATGATGGAATTTGCAGGTGGAAGCCATATGGGGGAAGAATGTTGAGATGAAGAAGAAGCGCAAGAGAAAGGGAACTCCTCACAGAGCTCCTTTTAAATAAGCATACATGCTTTTAATTTGAAGTACTTGTTTGAACCATTATCAACTGTATGATTTGTGCTCCAACTTGAAGAACGAATGTGCTTTGAACTATTTCTATTTTTAAGACTTTGGAACCTTTTCTTGCATGCATTATCATTGTGGTTATAAATATATGTG
>JBCEWC010009345.1:0-18857 GCA_038996855.1 Solanum aculeatissimum
AAACGTATCAGTAATTAATTGGTTGTTTAATTTTTTTAGGTATCAGTGAAACTAACTGATAGTTTATAAATGTGTGTGATGTATCAGCGAAAAAGGAAAATTTAGTAATTTTTTTAAATGGTAGGGAATAATTGTAATTAAATTTCCAAATGTTGTGTATTTGTGTAATTTCCCCAAATTTTATTGATTAGGTTCAAAATAATTTGAATAGGGTTCAATCTCAATCTATTCAAATCTTAACACATTTTTAAAGAATTTTCAATTGAGCTCAATTTAATCTTCAATCTCAACCCCTTTTAAGGCTCTTTATTTGCAGACTCTTTATTTGAAATTCAAATTGTGGTTACTAAAAAAAATTATTGTTATAAAAAATAAATAATAACATGTTGAAATTATTAAGATTGAACGGATCAAATTGATGATCCGAATTTGACCCTCTAGTTTTAACCCAACATGTCAACCTACGTCTTTAATTGTCATGATAATCCTTTTATATTTTTTTAATTAATTACTCCTTAAAAATCAACTTTCTTACATGTTATTATGATAGAATCACCATTACGAGGGGCGTAAAAAAGTTTTACTATCTGGTTCTTGTTGAAGTTACTACACGTGGACCACTAGGCTCGTTTATATAAAATTGCATGATTATATATTTGCTTTAATCTTAATGGTCGGTAAATATAGAATCATTAAGTTTCGAAATCTGCCTATCAGGATAATATAATCTATACCCATTCCTTAATTTTACTTATCTTAGTATTGACATTCCAATAAGAAGCTCTTCTTTCATTGATACAAATAATTAATTATGTTGATTTTTTTGGACAACTGATCAATCAAATTAATTATTAAAAAAAAGGTTTACTACCTTTGGTCCATAATATTTGCACATAAAAGAATTTTTTAATCTTAATTGATCACAAGAGTGTAATTATTTTCTAAAATGACCCTTTATCATTGCTTAAATATCTCACTTTGTTAATTAACTCTCCACTTATTGGAAAAGAAAAAAGTAATACTATTAAATGATCTCTCAATTTTGTGAAAGGTCAAATATGCTTAAACAAATAGTAGTTTGTTCATCTTTATTTATCTATTATATTATTTTAGAATATTTTATAAAGAAAAAAAAATATTTCTATACATTTTAAGCCCCTATATTATATGAATGCGTCAACAAAACTTATTTACAATCAAATGTCAATAGTTTTTTTAACAAAAGTATATATGGGAAAGGCCAAAAAGAGAAAGATAAAAAAAAGGACAAAAAAATAGAACAAATAAGCAAGAATGGGAAATTCCAAAAAAAAAAAGGACAAAAAAATGGAACAAATAAGCATGCAAAAGGCCAAAAAATAAAAGAAAAGGAGAGCACACGAAAAAAGCATTAATTAAAAGAGTTGTTTAATTAATGAATGAAGAAAGCAAAAAAAGGAAAAAATGAGAATAACGAAAAAAATGGTGTTAATTAATTGGTTTTTCCTCTTTAATTAATTTATTATTTATAATTATTGAGGTAATAAATTAAATTTTACCTTAAATGTGTTGTGTTACTTTAAAAAAAATTCTTTCTAAAAAATAATATTAATCAACAATATATAATTTTTTTGAGTTTTATTTGTACATGACGAAAATAGTTAGTTTTTGTTTTGTGGATTGACGATGGTATAGTTGATTTTTTTTAGTGGTTTGTTTGGTGTGATTTATTTGGTTGGTTATTTATTTAAGTTGTTTGGTAGATATCATTTATTTGGTTGGTAATTTTGTGGTATTTGGTTTGTATTTTTTTCTTTTTGGTTTATCTGCGTGTGATATGTTTGGTTGGTGTTTTCTTGGTATTTGACTGATACTTTCTTGATGTGTTTGACGTGATTTATTTTGTTGGGTATTATTTTATATTAATTTGGTCTTACCTCGTATTTGGTATTTATATATTGAGTTTTAATTAGTAATATTTGGTATTTATATCTCTTCAGTTTTCTATTTTAGAAATTTAATTATTCAAAAATATTTATATAAAGATAATTACACACACCTATTTGGTATTTTTTAAATGATGCTAAAAATAGAAGTTTTAATCTAACTATTTAAAGTAGGAAAAAACTGAAAAATAACAAATTTGTTTGGGTAAAAATGTAACGGAAAAAAATTACTACCGAAAGATTTGAACTACTCCTATTTTCTCTCCAATTTTCTATTTTAAGAATTTAATCATTTCAAAAATATTTAATATATGAGATTTTAGTTAATCCCAAAAAGAGAATCAACGAGGAAAGAAGCAGACTCCAAACATTAATAGCATGAGATGACATAGATGTAAATAAAAAACTTAAATTCGTAAATATTTTTTATGATTAACATAGTTTGTAATTTATACTCTTAAAGTGTATATATTGTTGTAATTTTTCCTTTTGTAAATTGTAGGATAGTAAGATTAGTCGTGTCTTTATATCATGTGTTGTCTTTATCTATCTTATATTTGTTAAATTTATCGTATTTACATACTATTATTTGTTTTTCGTTATTAGTCGTTCTTTTTTCTCCCTTTTTTTTTCATTTCTAGTTTATTTTGCTTGTGGAGCTTGATTTTGAGACAAGGGTTTCCCGAAAACAGTCTCGCTTCCTCTATGAGGTAATGATAAAGTTTACGTATATTTTACCCTCTTCAAATCTCACTTGTCAGATTTCATTATTGTTGTAAAAAGACTCTTTATACGTATTGATTTACTCCTTCGATTTAATTTGTTTATCCTAATTAACATGTAATTTCTTGGATTTATTTTTTTTAGAAGATATGGATCTGTCCTCAAGGTGCTAACATTATCCAAAGTAGACCCTAAAAAGTACTGTGATCCACACTTCATTTTTTTCATTGGAAACAAAATATTTAATCCAAAAGTATATAACATGGTGTACTATGTCATGTGATCCAAATTATACTAACCAATCTTTAATTGTTACACCCTATGTCTCAGCGTTATATAAATAATTATAATTTTGAGTGTCATTTAAAAAAAAATTAATTGTGAATTTAAATATAAATACTTAAATTTTTTAATTATTTTTTTTACATATTTAAAAACTACATAAGAAGTATCAGAAATCATAATCATTAACATAAGTTAAAATGGAGGAAGTAACTATTGGGTAACATTAACATTTAGCCTATGACAAGGTCTATGAGGAGGTTGGATTGACTCAGATCGAAATTATGATCGAACATGACACTTGCATAATGAACTTAGTTAAGAAATAAAATTATACTTGGTAAGCGTTTGATTCTAAAAAGTGTTATTAGAACTAAGTTCATAGGTTTGACTTCCAAGAGCAACATAAGGCAGATATTGGGAGAAAGATTGTTGGGTAACGCCAACATCCCAGGTATTTTGGAATAGCATGGACACCTGAGGACTTGTGTTCTAAAAATTTTTAAAAAATTAAATGATATTCCATACTGTCTTGTGTGTGTGTGTGTGAGAGAGAGACAGAAAATAGTACATTGTGATGTCTCTATCCATAACATCAAGTCACCAACATATATATATATACTAGTTACGAAAGTCTGCTCTAGCACGGGTCCAATATAAATTATTTTTTGTTTTGATTTATATGATGTTGAAAGTTTTTTTTTTATATATATTTAAAAAAAATTAAGTTGTTAATTATTGAGACCTATAGAACATTGTATTTTCTACCTATTAAACTTTTTGATTTAATTATATGATTATATTTTTTAAAGTATTTCTTTTTAACACAAATATAATCATTAAAATAATTATGTAATTTTATTTGTCCAACTCAAAAAGGAAGACTCAATTTTTTATTTATTATTTATTTTGTCCTAATTTTAGCGTTTATATGCTTAAAATGATTTATTAACATGATATAGCAAAATCGTAGTTGAAGCAGTTGGTAAAATGATTTATTAGGAATAATATTGTAATATCATAGTTGAAGCAGCGAAAGAAATATAAGAAAGAAGTCGAAGCAGACACGTCAATATCATCTACCTTAGAAAAAATAAATTAAAAAATAGAATTTTGTGAGTTGATTAAATTTTTTACTGTGACTTATAAATAATTTAAGATAAAATAATTATGAAGAATGACTTATAAATATTTTGTCACTATTTTAAAAATCATGAATAAAATATTTATAGAGAGATAAGAGATTAAAAAATTCAACAAACTAAACAATTAATAAAATAAGGAGTTAAGCTTAGGAAGACCTAAAAAACTTTAAGATGTGGTGGGAGTTGAACACAAGACTCTCAATACTATGAGAGAGTCTTAACCACTCAGCGAGCATAGTATGTATGTATGAGCTGAGAAGATCCCTCAATCTCGCAAAGGTTAAACACATATGTAGACCCGTAAATTTATCCTTAAATTTTATTTTGGCACTCCAACTCAATTTTGTTCCATTTTAACCCTTCAATTTCAATTTTTATGTTTTATTTTGACACTTCTTTCCAAGGAATCAACAAAATAGGGAGAGTCTACTTTACATATTATGACATTGCACAAAAGCCAATTAAAAATACATACATAACCTCAAACTTGCCCTTATTTTTTATTTTGAAACTTTATCTTACCTTTGTTCCATTTTAACCTTGCAATTCTATTTTTTTATTGTATCATTTAAATACAATTACTAATTTTATAATTTTTAATTTTTATATTTGTTCTTTATTTTTATTTTTATATTTTAATATCGACGTTTGTCCGTTAGTTTTAAAAAAAAATCTTAAAGAATTAACAGACAATTTTTTTAAAAAAGAAAATCGACACACTTTCCTTAGTTATTTTAAATATATATAGAGAGAGAAACTCTAAAAAAAATTAAAAATTATCTATTAATTTTGTAAGAATTTTTTTAAAACTAATAGACAAACGTCGATTATAAAATAAAAAATAAATAAAAAAATAAAAAATTATAAAATTAGTTACTGTATTTAGGTTCAAATGTAACAAAGGTAAGATAAAATATCAAAATAAAAAAATAAGAGCAAGTTAGAGGGATTATGTATATATTTTTAATTGGTTTTTGTGTCATGTCGTGTCATGACATGTGAAGTATACTCTCCTTATTTTTTTGATTTCATGGAAAGAAGTGTCAAAATGGAATATGAAACTTGGAGTTGAAGGGTCAAAATGGAATAAGATTTAGTAGGAATGTCAAAATGAAATTTTGGGACAAGTTTAAGAGGCTACATATGTATTTGGCCATCTCGCAACTCCCTAACATTTGAATTGTTACTATTCCGTTTAACGTACCCCGCTACACTCCAACTAACTCAACATCATTCTATCTTTTGAGGAGAATTCAAAATTTAAAATTTATAATTTTTACATCAATATCAAATTAAAAATTATTTTAAAATTTATGAATTTTTATGATAATTTACGATTAATCTTATAATAATATAGCGAGTAAACGAAAGCACGTAAACACATAAGAACATAACAACATATAGAAACAATATGCTAACTAGGTTCACACTAAAAACCTTAATATAGATTGCTTATATTATTATGTAAATTGAATGAAAATAATTACTCCATTTTTATATTCTCTTAGTTCACAATTAGATATTAAAAATTTTTAAATTTAATTATTATTTTTTTTACTTGTCATTTTGAAAAAATTAAGATAGGACAAATTTTTTTTATCTATTTTATCTCACTTTACTTATAAAGTAAAAGTTTTTGAAAAATGTAGAACTTTTTGAAAATCTTCAATGATCAATTCATCTATGCAATATTTCTTGAAAAAATAAAAATATTATTAAATCAAAAATCACTTTCACTTGTCATTGTATTGATAGTATTAAATTTATTAATTATGCCTTTAATGCATATTTTTGTCATTTTATAGGGGTAAAATAGTAATATCACAATACCAATCATCTAAGCTAAACTTTGACGTCTAAGATGTCGTTAGATTTGAATACAAGTTATGATGAGATAAGTTATGTTGAGATTAATAATGATGAGATAAGTTATACTGAGATTTTTTTTTATTGGATGTTTGGTTTGTTGCATAAACTTTAAGAATATGTTATTTGTTTACAAAAATATCTTTCACTTTATTAGTTTTTGCATGTATTTTTCTTTGCTAGCTTTAGTTATTCAATATTTATTTTTAAAACAAATCTTTCATCTTATTTAGCTTGAATATTTTTATGTGTACATTTTTATGGTAATACCGTATGCATTTAAAATAAAATTTTCTTCTTATTTGATTTAAAAATAGAATTTCTATTTTTAAGTTTGTTAAAGTAAAAAAAGATTTGTGAAAAATTTAAATATAAAAAAATTAAGAATTTTTAATAGTAAAATATGAAAAAGTATCATAAAATTAAAGAGTGAAGATTGTGAATGTTATTATATATGTATTAAAAATAATGTAAATATACAAAATAAGATATAAAAAAAGTTTAAAAGGATAATTTTGTCATTTATCCTTTTTATTTCGGGATAAATTATCGCAAGATTAGTATACCCCAAAGAAAAAAAATAACTTATCTCGATACTATTTATTAATCTCGAGATAAATTATTCCAAATTTATTAACTAAACATCAATTTAAGGACTATTATATTTTTATCACGAGATTATTTCAATTTCTCCTTCACAAGAGGGAGTAGATAAATTTTTGAATATCTTTTATCCAAAGAAAGCCTCTGGTGTGATGATTAAAGTAACTAAAAAAAATTACTTAGTCGGTAAATCGTTGGTTCTTGCATTAATGTCTCCTCCCATAATAACTGTGGTTGGTTGTTGGTACAGAGTCGCAGTTTGAGCAATAATCCCAGATCTGAGGACACTCACTTTGCTTTTTTACTTTAGCTGTTTGGCACAGTCAATTCAGCAACAATCCCAAAAAGCACAGAGCATTGAAGTTTGAGATAGGATAGGGATGGGAAAGAGTTGGGAATTGATATTCGCATCTCCAACTCAAACGCCAAATTTGATTCCGTGCATCTTTACTTAATTTCTATAATATTTTAAAATATTTAATAATATTTGTTCAATTAATAAAATTAAGGGATAATTTTATATTTTATTTCTAATTTACTCTTGTTATTAATTATGATCATTTTCCTATTACATTTTTTAAGATATTATATTAATTATATTCAAAGGGTAACTTGGTAAAATTACCCCTATCATTTACTATTTCTTAATCCCCGTGCCCGTGTCAAGTCAATAGGGATCAAGTAAAGATGGACGGAGGGAGTACCATATCAAATTTTACACTAAAAATAATTTTTTTCTCTTTTCATTATTAGATTATTATTTATATTTTCCTATTTCATAAAATAAAATTGTTTATTAAATATTCACTATAGATAATTTTTATATTCTTTTCTTTTATTGTCATTTAATATAAAATTATAATTTTATATAATAATTTTTCAAATAATATAAATTGCTATCAAATATTACATATTATACATAATAACGGATAACATAAATAAAAGTAATTTTTTTATAATGAATAATACTAAGTTATTGTTGTAATTTTTTTTTTTGTACTCTTTAAAATTATTATGTATTTTATATTTCAATTATGATGTATGTCAATTACTAGTTTGTTGAATGTTCATTATTTTCGATAATTATAAAGTACATTGTATTATTTGTTCATCAATTTATATTTTTGCATATTTAATTTTTGTAAAGGTTAATTATAATTATATCCAATTAAAATTTATGCTATAATCAAAATAAATTTAATTTTTTAAAAATTCATGTATAGGCGAATAATTTCTTTTAAAAATAACTTTTTTTTAATCTAAAATTAATATTATAAAAATGTTAATTAGAACACATAATTTATATAATGTTTATTTAAAAGTATTTTATAATAAAATAATATTAAAATATTCAAATAGGAAAATTGGTGTGATGAATAGTGTTACGCCAAATTTGGTGTTGGGTTGGAGCACCAAAATACTAAATTTTACACAAAAAATAGAATTTGATGAAAAATTTGGTGTTAGGTCGGAGATAGTCTAAGAAGATCATATGTTACTCACAAAAGTTCAAGTCTCTGTTAAAGAGTTTTAAGAATTACTCATAACATCTCAATCTATGCGACATCATTTGACTTGACATTGAAATTTTCTTATACAAAAATAAAAATTATAATTTTTGTATATTTATGTCACTATAAATTATTTCATTTATAAAAAAATTAAAGTTAAGTAGTAATTTTCACTTCCAGTTATATCATCTGTATAAAATTGGCATTTAAATAAAGTGAAGTATGAAGAATCTTTCACTTTTAGCTGTCTATCAGTATTCTGCCTTGAATTGAAGAATCAGCAACTTCGAATGATTTTATATTTATCTATTATACGCCTTGAGCAGAGAACAATTATCTGCAATATGTAGTAATTTTCATATTGACAAAATAACCTGAACTTTAGTCCGTTTTTTTTTATTGATAACTGAATCCATTCATCTTTAAAATTAATAATTATTTCATTTTTAAGATAAAAAAGTATGAGTAATTTTAATGTCATATTAGTATAAATTAAATGATCATCAACTCGAAATCTAAATGCCGTGAGGCTACTAATGGCTTTACTCCATTTTCTAGGCTCCTAATAAAGTTGTTTTCACTCACTTACTGGACCTTTTGATCTGGTTTAATGCAAAGCTTAGTTGGCTCCTGCTCCCCTATTGGATAAGACTACAGAAATCAGTGAAAAGTTAGCTCCACCAATCGTTACTCTCCACTTTACCCAATCAAAATTAATCAGTTTTCAAGAACTCAGCAGTATTGATTGATGCTTATGTAGTACTATTTTATCCACCACATACATACATTTACATTTTCATAAATGGAAAAACATTTTTCTTTTGACACTTGGATAGTAAGCTTTCATTCAAAAATTATGTCTTTCTGTGGGCTTTTTGGACTTTCAGTTTCAAACCATCTCATGAAAATCATCATTTTCATTTTAGTACTAGTTTTTTGTTTTTAGTTTCCAGTATTGAGGGTGATGAAAATTACAAAACTCACACTATCATATTTAAATCTATGAAAAAATCTCTCTGGTTCTGCTTGTCTTTTTCCTTCTGATACTGCTGCTGCAGGGGACTTTGCTATTAAAATTAGCTAGCTAGCCCCCTTGAAAGCTGTGATCTTGTTTGTTTGTTTTTACAAAAAAACGTAACTCATAAAATATTTTCACATTTCTTTTTCTCTGTTAGGTTACTATTCAAAGAAAAGCTTGTACCTTTTTTTTGGAGCTGTTGAACCTTAAGGCAAAGGAAGATTCTTTATACCATTCTGCTTTATCCATTTCTTTTTTCTTAATGATTCCTCAAAATACCAAAAAAAAAAAAATCATGAAACAAAAAACAAACATCCCTTTCTCTTAGCTATAAATAGTTGCAAGGCTTTCTAGCTGGCATGCTTTTTGGTACTTCAGAAAAACTTTAAAAAGTCCCAAACTTTTTCTTTTTCTGTACTCATTTTTGCAATCTTGAGAGATCTCATTAGAAGCAAAGAATGGAAGAGTTTAATGGTGTGTATAGCAACAGAAACAGAGGAAAAACAGAGAAAGATGGAGACTTTGAAGAAGAAGATGTATGGGGTTTTGTGAATGAAAGAGATTCATTTCCAAGAGGTAAAAGTATTAAGAGTAACAAGCCCATGGTTCAAAAATCCACATCAAGTCCAGTTAAGATTCCAGAGTGTTCCAAGAATAGCAATAACAAGAAATCAAGAAGAGTTAGTTGTATAACAGATGATGGCTCATCAGTTGCTTCTGCTTATTGTGGAAATGTTGAAGAAGAAGATGATTATGGTGATGGAATGGTGCCACCACATGAATACATAGCAAGAAGATCAGCAAGAAATCAGATAGCTTCATTCTCAATGATGGAAGGAGTTGGAAGGACTCTTAAAGGAAGGGAGCTTAGCAAATTGAGGAATGCCATTTTAACTAAGACTGGTTTCTTGGAATAGATAGATACCTACCTACTTAGCACTAAGTATTATTATTATTATTATTAACTAACAAAACTAGGCCATCATTTTTGAGTATCATTAAACTATTACTACTAGTTAGTACCATATATCCTCATTATGTTTTAAGTATGGCCTTCTATTTTGAGCTCAGAGATGCAGTTTTGGGATTATCTTTTGTCTGGAGGAAAACGAAAGGCAGGCTCTGGGATTTTGTCTGGAAGGTTTATTAGGAGTATATGCTTTTGTATTCGGTATATGATATATGAAAATGAGTGATATTGTATTATTAGTGGTAGTAGTAAGTTTCAATCATGTTGTCAACAACTTTTCTTGCTTTCTTTATTAAGCTCAAACTAAAGATAAGGCTATGTTTTAAAATATATACCAGAATTATTTTATCTTGTTTTTGGTCGGAAGTATTAACTAGTCTTTAAATACTAGTCACTATTCAATTTTAGAGGTCATGATGACGCCTACCTTACTCCCTTGATAGGCAAGTCTAATCCTATCTCGGAACAACTAGTAACGGGCATAACATATCAACTTAACCAAAACTAACATAAGCATTAACTAGTACTAGGCATACATCAATGCAACAACAGCAAAATATCCCCTCGTAGAACCTATAAGTCACTTGTACAGACCTACTATAGACATGATTCAACACACTAATAATAATACATTTCGATATACATATATACAAAACCAAAAATAATACACAGGGCAAATCTTGAGTCACAAAAGACAACCACACGATTGTCCAACGCTCATCACTAATCTCCAAATATCGTTATCATAGGAAGAATCACCACTGTTGACTCGTGCTAAGACTTGCACCATGAAACAGATGCAGAAATGTAAGAGTGAGTACCAAGAATATAATACTCAATAAATATCTTATTCAGAATAATTAATTTCTAAATAACTTGTCCGCAATCATTCTACTAATCTTAAATTAAACTGAAGTAGAAATTGGGTGCAAACTAAGGTTAAAACGTGCATTAAAAAGTAACCAATAAATAAAGTTAGTTAAACAGACTGAAGTCCATTAATTATATAAATTACTAATTACTACCTCACTACACTTATAAATGGTGTTTATCTAATATCTGAATAATAAAAATACTGGAATATGAGATTAATCTGTAATAATTTACTAATCATTTCTATATGTTTTAGAAATAAATTTACAATATGTTATTAGTGTTTGAGTAAATTATAAGTAAAAGAAAACTGTCCAGATAAAATAAAATGAGATAATTAATTTCTTTTTACCAAACATATATTCGAAACTGGATAGCTAGTTATTAATAACTACTCATAGCATGAAATAATAGGTATAGATAACCTAGGAAAGAATAAGAGTCCTAATTGTTGGTAGGTTTGCAGTCACGTCATGCCCTCTTTAATTGATTAAAATAAAAAGTGACGACGCAGTTACTATTTCGAATTAAAGCTCAACTGCCCTATATGAAGTAAAACATCTTACGCTCTTTGTCGTTAGATAATAATGAGAAAATTTATTTTATATAACAATTGATTCAGTGTGATTGCATTGTTATCTTAATTTTTTTTTTATTTTATCTTTACTTATTATTTAATAGTCTTGTTTTATCAATTATCTTATCTATTCATAGTAGTTATATCCCGTATGCTAAATTTTTGTGGATTTATCATTCAAATTATGAATATGTGATATTATATAACGACGAAAAATGATACAATTTGTCCAAATATTATATTCATTAAAATAATAAAGTATGATGCAATATAATACTACACAATACAATACGATACATAATAATCATCCAAACAAAGTGTTAATGTTTTATCTCATGGTCTTTTTCGAATGCTTTAACACCTAATCCAAAAATTCTATTCACTAAAATAATAAAATATAATACTACACAATACAATACGATACATCATAATCATCCAAATAAAGTGTTAATGTTTCACCTCATGGTCTTTTTCGACGGCCTTAACACCTAAATATCGAGAAGTGGGAGAATATGTGTTAAATCTAATATGTGTTAAATCTCTCTATAAGTCTATGTTGGTCTTGTTTGAACATATTTTTGTTGCCTTTTAATATAATTGGTTATTGTTGTATTTTATACTTATAACAATATTTAATAGATAAATCTTGTTTGATTATTTATTGCTCATAAACAAACAATACCAGAGATCTCATTTTTTAAAAAATTGTTTATGTTGTTGAGAGAGAATAAAATTATTTAATTTAAAAATACAATAACGTATATACTTAGTGTAATTCCATAAACTAAAATTTAAAGAGGTTACATTATTTTTGATAGACCTTAGCTCAAGAGAAAAAACAGTCCAAAATAGTACATATAAAAAAATAAAAGATGAAGTATTCCAATGGTTTGAAATAGTTCTACCATCCGGAGGAATTAAACAAGTCTTGGGAATAATCAAGAGAAGGCATTGGAAGAAATTTAAAAAGGAAATAGTGACAACGATTTTGGGAGGTCTGATATACTACACTTGGAGGGCTAGAAATTGGAGATTATACAAAGGAGTTAGTGTACAAAGAAGGGATATAATAGAAAAAATGAAACTGAAAACTATAAGCAGAATATAGTTTTTTAAGCATTCAAGGTGTGCTTACAGGAGTAGGACATTTTGGCAAAAATTTATATGTAGTTAATTGTCTTTTTTTCCTCGAGGTCTGAGGATCATCACTAGTTGTGGTGGACGAGGTGTTCTTCGATTGTATTGTTCTTGATTGTTAATGGTAATTCACAATGTTACCAAAAAAAATAATAATAATAACAAAGTGAAAAGGCCAAGACAAAAATATTCTTAAGTTTTTTATTTTGATATTTAATGTACGTTTTGAAATTTTGATTAATTCGGGTTTGCATCAAATACTAGTGCATTACAAAAGGAAATGCATAATTTTTTTTATATAAATAATCACCTTTGAGCCTTGTAAATTAGAAATAACAGCAACTTCCTTGAATAATTTTCAACTTTTATTGATGAAACTTTAAGATATTGTCCTAAAATTTATCTTACGAAAGTTGAAAATCCAAGACATTCTTCAAATATAAGACCGAAATATGGTTAGTAATTTGGGCTTTAGTTCAACGATTAGTGCGAGACAAAAAGGAAGAAATATTTACAGAAATAGGAACTTTTGATGCTATTATTTAAAATCTAACCTCATTAAGAAAAATTGTACAAATATAACCCTTTTGTCAGAACAGAAACAAAATTTTGGCGGCTCATCGGGATTTTTAATTTATAGTAGACATGATATTTTTAACAAGTGATGATGATGGTCAAGATACCAAATCTATTTTAAGTCATAAATTTTAATGAATTATTCAAATTTTAATCATAGAGTTTGCTTTAATAAGATCATAAGTAATGATAATCATTAAAATTTTAATCTGATAAATCAACAGAATCATTTCAACATCTGAGATTAAATATTCAAATAATAACTTATATAGAAAATCAATTTTTGTAATATTTTTCGTTTCAAAATTGATCCAAAGTCAACTCCAAATTTAATATTGTAACATTGTAATGTCCGTTCAAATAATTTCCATTGCTAAGTTCAATTCAAAATTTCCAAAAATCAATATACCCACTTTTTTTTTTTTTAAGGAAATTCAAATTAGTAAATGGTTTTAAAATATTTTATTCTTAAGTTGACTACGTTATATATTGTCCACTCATAATTTCTCTTATTTTATTAAGCAATCGATCTAGTCATGAACTTAAAATCACAAACGCATATTGACTATTTCGATCTTGTTGAACATATTGAGTATTCAAATTATGTTGAAAATAATAAGGGTCTGTTTGAAAAGTCACATGGTAATTAGATTTGATATATTTTACTATAATTATATTATCTCATCAAGTTTGATTGGTCATATAATTATTTGGACAATAAGTAATTGGGTGTAGTTAAGCATGTAATTTCTTTATTTTATTTCTATTTCTATTTTTTTTTATTTCTACTATCTTAAATTCTTTTTATTTTTATTATTTTAATATTCTTTAAAAAAAACATATGTTTATTTTTTATTTCCTTTTCATTCTCAGTTTTTACTTCATGTTCCATATAATTTTATTCTATATTTATTTTTTTCATTAACATAATTTTACTAGTAGTCTAATTTTTAAACTAAAGTTAAATTTATTGTTGAATAAAGTTATAAACCTACGTTTTTTAAAATCATATTTATATATGTTATGTTGGAATTTGACATAAGAGTATTATGTTAAGTTTTTAATTCTTAATTTAGAATTTATATTATATTTTTAGTTTCGTTTGTTTTAGTAGTGATTTGATATTTCACATTACAAGATATTTATTTTTTAGTTAGATTTGATAAATTATCTTTTTGTCAAATATTTCAATGATTTTACTATGACATTGTTATTTTATAATATTAATATTTTTATCAAAATGCATGTTCATATAAATTTTGTAGTTTTGATTTTATGATTAATGTAATTAAGATTACTAACTTGTAAAATATAAATTAATTTTTTAATAGTCTTAGTTAAGAACATATGTTTACTAACTAATATATTTTAACAAGACAATATATATCTTAACTATTTAATTTAATATTACTACATTTGTGCAATTAAACAACATACTTGTAATTACAGTATATCGAACAAACAGATCACCATAATTACTAGGCTATATAATTATTAGACTAGTAATTACTATTCTAATAATTATACCAATTTCAATTATCAGGTAGGTTTCCAAACACACCCTAAGAGTAATTCAGATTAGAAATCTAAGGGCCTTTTGGTCTTGTCTAGTAGAAAAATGATCATGAAGGTCTTAATTAGTGGTCTTCATTAATAGGAGCAGAGAGGAAACTTTTGAGAAAGATTAAAAAAGGTAGATTTCTTTCTTGCATTTTTAGACAACATAACCAACATTCTAAAATGCTTCTTAATTAGAATTAAGCAACTTAATTTCATTGTGTTATGCATCAAGTTATTGAAAGGGCAAGCTCGGTGCACTAAAACTCTCACGTATATACAGGATCCGAGGAGAAACCCGACCACAAGGATCTATTGTACGCAACTTTACTTTGTCATCTTAATTATTGAGACATTCCAAAATAGATATTGATATGAATTTAAGTTTTATGCGCAAATAATATGATTAAAAAAACTTGCACTATTAGGTCATTTAAAAGTAGGTATATATAATTCTCTACAAACATAATCAACAACCTTGGAAAAAAAGAATGAAAGAGGAAGCAATCTTCTATAAAAAGTCAAAAGAAATTTGTTTACTTTTCAACACACACAAAATTAGAGAGAAAATTTTGGGGTTGAGAGACTAAAGAGAATGGAAAACATTTAAATAGACAAAATGATGAAGAGAGAAAAAAATTGACATTTAACATCAATCCTACGTGATATTGGCACGGCTCAATTAAATAACGAAGTTCTAGACACAGAGAAGTTCGCTTTCTAATTGAACCGCACCAATATCTCGTTTGCATTTTCAAATATATATGCAGAAGAATTAAAATAATCTTACCATGATATCCAAGCAAAGAATAGGCAGTAGATTTTAATAAGTTTGGCTGGGAGAAGAAGGGAAACTGAAAAGGGTGGGAGGATATATAGATAGACAAACAGGAATCTTGAGGATACAGAATAAATATAATGGTAGGGAAGTAGTTGGCATATCTTAGTTGTAATCAAGAATATTATGCCCTCTTATATATGGTCCTTCTGGTGGCGAAGTCAGAATTTCAATTAAGGTGATTCAAAATTTAAAAAAATAAGTACACGAACTAATCGAAGAATCTAATATATATAGATAAAAAATAATTTTAACTATGTATAAATGGTATAATTTTCCGCCTGCCAAACAGAGTTCGAATGAACCCCTGGTCAAAGAGTGGCTATGTCACTGGGTCCTTCATGAACCCCTTTATAAATGAATGAATATATATAGGCCCCGATGATTTTAATTTTGACGAGTTCGACCATTAAAGTTGTTAGCATGTCAAATTTATTGTATTTGTAAAAGAGTTTAAGACAATCAATGTGATAGATATTTATGCCATCAAATCAGGTTAAATGTTGTAAACTTAAGTTTTTATAATTGCACGTCAAAAATATTAAAGTTAATGAATCCATTGCTTTAGCACAACAACAACCACTAGATTGATATATGTTGCTTGAACTCTTCTAACGACCTCCAAAATAGTGCTTATTTTTAAGTCTTCAACAATTTATAAGAGAGTTCGAGCAATTTAGCTGGCGGAAGGTGGGGTGGGGGGGGGGGGAATATGGGATATGAGTCATATGACTAAAGGAAGGTGGGAGGAATAGGCATTGAATATTTGCCAACAACCCAACAAGAAAAAGGAGGTTGGTATATTTACTCTAAAGCTAGGAAACGATGAAAAAGCTCACTGAAGCAATTCTGTAGGCTTTTTTCCATATGCATTTATTATATACAATTAATAAAATTAGAAATATGGCATTTCAAGAATCAATAATACGACACCTAGCTAATACTTTTTATTTTGAATTTCAAACTTCTAACTAGCCCACTTTGGGCGGTTGTTGTTTACTTAAGTATTTGAATTTTTCTTGCTATTGTTGATCTAACGATGATGAGAGCAATAACCGACTATATATATTAAAGAGAAAACATTTGCAGAAAAAAGTATATTATTTACTTAAATATATTATCGGGGCGTACATATTCTAAATATAAAACAAAGTAAAGGTAAACCCTATTACTATAATCTTAAGGAATAATAATTAGTGGCAAAAATTTTCACAAGTTTTAACCTTAATCTGTAGCTTTTATTGAGTATTTTTTTTAAAAAAAATAATAAAATAATCTATTATCTTAGTATATATATGGCATATTGCACATAGAAGGTAAACTTTTTCCAGTACTAGTATTGTCTATAAATGAAGAATTAAAGAGATTTTACTTTTGAAAAAAGTTGATAATTATATGAGAGTTTTCACGTGAAAATCCTGAATAATATTTTTCCTCTCCTTTAAGAAAAAGAAATGTATTGAATGCTCAAATGACAAATCCATGACCAATTTTTATGCTCTGCATATATACACTGTGGAGATGCAAGTTGATGCTGCCTACTTTTTATTTTGTTGACATAGACCTCGTAGTCGTTATCTTCGATGAACAAGATAAAAAATTAAAATGAATTTTTTTTATTGTAATAATTCTCAAATTACATAAATTATATTAGATAAGCCTCGTGCGAAATTTGACTAAAAAACATGTAAATTTTGAACCTGTGTGACCCACATCTCCTACTCAACTAATTACCTAGCCAACCCAACCTTTGGGCTATGACCCACATTTAGAGGTTCATCCGTTCAACCAATTACTCGATCTCCCTTATGGGTACTTTGCGCTCTTTTTATGAATTTAATTTTTTATATTTAAAATTCATTACTCGTATTAATTAAGATTCAAGTTGAGTAGACTACATACTTGGGAGCGTATAAACTCTGCCCTATCCAATTATATTTTATTCGCAAACTTGAAATTGAAAATTCTAATAAAGAAATTTTTTTTAGCTATCGTATAGTGCCTCTCGATATATGATGATGTTGTTAATTATATATAAATGATAATCAAAAGGGCCGGGGATGGGTTTTGACTATCAAATTTGATTGGTCAATTCAATAGCTTTAGTGTAATCATACATTTATAATGTATCGATGTTAGATGTTCATATTAAAACTGTCCACGCATCATATATATGCTCATCAATCCTAATTAATATTGTTATTTTTCAATTATTTGTTTTAAATAAGTCATTAACCATACGATTGAACGTTTTAAAAAAACTAATTTCTCGGTACGCGCTTTGCGCTTGTAATCCATACTAATAAGTATATTATAATTTATACTACCATTAATCTAATACTACATGTTTCATCTTTGAATAAGAAGAAAAAGAGTAACCATTCTATCAAATCTGTTTTTAAAGGTGATATTACAAATACAAAGAACCAAAAAAAAAAAGAAGGAAGAAACACATAAACAAGATAATTAATTATTCTTATTAATTTTTCAAATACAATACCTTTTATCTTTCTTTTTTTTACCATATATATTTTATAATTTCTTCATTTTTCACGGTTTAAGAGATTAGAACTTCTAAGTGAAGTAGAATTTTCTTCTTGTAGGCAAAAGAAGTTTTAAGATTGAAAATTCACGTTTTTCTATCATTATTGTCTAATTAAAACAAAACGATTATAAAATAACTATATATAGACAGGAAACTAAATCTGAATAAATTATAAAATAATAAGGAAAGAATTTATTTAAAGAATAATAAAATCATATGCTTTAATTAGCACAATTTTTTTTAGACGTTTTTTGACTATTATTTTGCCCTTTTTTGTGGGACTTTTTAAAACTTTTTTTTTTCTTCTAAAAATAATTAAATAATTAAAATTTGTTTTATAAAAGATATAGTTAATTGATGTCCCATAGACTTAGGAATCAAATGTTAGTAGAAAACTTTTGCCTATTTTTTTTTTTAGGCTTTTCTATAGAAAACTTTTGTTATTTTTGAGACTTCTTTTGACTATATTTTTTCAAAATTTTTTTTACTATTATTTTGCCTATTTTTTAAGTTTTTTTTAAAAAAAATTACCCAATATTTTGGAACTTTTTTATAGAAAAAGTTCAAACAACATTTCTAAGAGGCTTCACACTTTTAATATAGTACTAGTTTAGCGTACGTGCGTTGCACGTGTGTGTGACGCTAATATTATTAAATTGAATAGTATAAATATTTGAAAAATTCTTAATATTTTTATAAGAGTATACATTT
>JBCEWC010009346.1:0-18857 GCA_038996855.1 Solanum aculeatissimum
TGATGGCTTGATCGAGGGTCTTCGGGTCCTCTTTCGCCATGTCACATCTAGGCCCCCTATCCGGGTCGTGACATGTTAGCCCACAGATTTTGTAGATGGCCCAGGGCTCCGAGCCTATATTTCTCAGAAAACTTCACACAACCATTCGTAACAAGCCCGATAAGAGTTCCAATATACCTGGTGCTATTGAACGATGCCTCATAATCATTTTATGGGCAGGAATCAAGCGATTAACTCAATTTTTCGTGCATGTTAACTCACAGATTTTGGAGGTGCTGGAACTTCACGCTTAAACATCGCGTTACTATGTGTAATGAGTCCACTAAGAGTTTCAATAGTCCTGGTGCCATTGAACAACACCTCGGAGCATTTTATGGGCATCAAAATAGGAATTAGGCAATTTTCTTAGGTTTTTTGAGTATGTTAGCCCACAGATTTTGTAGGTGCCAGGGATCTGAGTCCATTTTTCTTGGAAAACTTCACGTAGCCATCCATAACGAGCTCGCTAAGAGTTTTAGTAGACCTAATTTCATTGAACGGGGCCTTGGAGTATTTTATGAGCGTCAGAACATGAATCAAACATTTTTCTCAATTATTTTTGGATGTTAGCCCACAATTTTAGAGGTGCTGTGGCTTCAAGCCCATTTTTCTCAAAAACTTCAAGTAACCATCCGTAATGAGCCCGCTAAAAGTTCTAGTAGGATCGGTGTCATTCAATGGTGCCTCAGAGCATTTTATAGGCATCAAAATGGGAATTAGGTGATTTTTTTAGTTTTTCATAGATGTTAGCCCATTAATTTTAGGGTGTCAGGCTACGAGGTCATTTTTCTCAAAAAACTTCACATAACCGTCCATAATGAGCCCACTAAGAGTTCTAGTATACATGTGCAATTGAATGGCGCCTTAGAGTATTTTATAGCCATCGAAATAGGAATCTGGCGATTTTCTCTAACACCCACAAATTTTGTAGGTGTCGAGGCTTCGGGCATGTTTTTCTCGATAAACTTCATATAACCATCCATAACAAGCTCGCTAAGAGTTCTAGTAGGCCCGGCGCCATTAAACGATGTGTTAGAGCATTTTATGGGAGTCGAAATAAAAATTGAGCGTTTTTCTTAGTTTTTCATGGGTGTTAACCTACCAATTTTGAAGGTACCAGGTCTCTTGACCTATCTTTCTCAGAAAATTTCACGTAATTATCCGTAACGAATTCGCTAAGAGTTACAATGGGACCGATACAATTGAACAATGACTCGGAGCATTTCATGGGGGTCAAAATAGGAATTAGACAATTTTCTCAATTTTTATGGCTACGAATATTGGAGGTTCCGGGGATCTGGGCCCATTTTTCTTGAAAAATATCACATATCCATCCGCAATGAGCTCATTAAGAGTTCTAATATGCCTGGTTCCATTGAATGGTGCCTCAGAGCATTTTATGAGCATTGGAACAGAAATCAAATATTTTTTTTTAAAAGTTTTTCATTGAGTGTGCCCATGGATTTTGGAGGTGTCAAGGCTCCAGACCCATTTTTCTTAGAAAACCTCACGTAACCATCTGTGATTGACCCGTTAAAATTCCAATAGGCCCAGTGCCATTGAACGACGCCTCAGAGCATTTTATGGGCGACAAAACAAGAATCAGGCAATTTTTTTAGTTTTTTGTAAATGTTAGCCCACAAATTTTGAAGGTGTCGAGGCTCTGTGCCCTTTTTTTCATGAAAAACTTCACGTAGCCATTCATAATGATCCCTCTAAGAGTTTCAAAAGGCCCTGTGCCACTGAACGACGCCTCAGAGCATTTTGTAAGCGTGGGAACAAAAATCAAGTGATTTTCTCAACACCCATGAATTTTGGAGGTACTGGACTCCGAGACCATTTTTCTTGGAGACCTTAATGAGTCTGTAAGAGTTCTAATAAGTCTAGTTTCATTGAGTTGAGCTATATTTTAGAGCAGAGCATTTATGTATTTTAATTTTCGTACATTGAGTTGTATTCATTAATGCATTAAAACACTATTTTATTTACAGTGCACTACTTCTGTTGCTGAGTTATTTTGAGTTAAGTCTTTGAGTTAAGCATCTTATTCTGAGTTCCTGTTTTGGAATTTTACATATTGTACATTACATGTACTGACACCATTTGGCGTTGCATCATTTTATAATACGAATTTAGGTACTCCGGACAACAAATGTTCAGTAAGACATCTTCCCATCAACTATGGTGAGACCTCCTCACTTTCAGAGAGCTCCAGTTAGTCAGTTCAGTTTGTTTAGTTTATACTCAGGTAGCCATAGGTCTTGTTGCGACACCTGTTTTCAATAGTAGAGGTTTCATGTACAGAGTTAATGAGTCAGTTCATTAAGATATTTTAAGCATTTTTATTATTTGTATCAAGAGATATTTTCAAACTTTGTATAAAACATCGTTAAGATCCTTTGAGTCTTTATTTAATTTTTTTAAAGGTTCACCCTATAAACTTCTGGATACATGTTAAATTTTTCAGTTGAGTAAGTCAGTCAGGCCAAGAGTTCGCTTCAGATCAGCTACAATTTTCGAATATCCACCACGTTCAATGTGTAGGCTAAGGACGTAACAAAATGTTACTTTAACCGATGAAACCCGTATATACTATTATTGGAGAGATATGCCTAGTATTGTTGTTGGTGCATATTTTAATTAATAATATTTATTGAGTTTTTAGATATCAAGATATCTTAAACGCTTATGGTAAATTATAAAAACGAAAAATAATTTTTTGATATTAGTGAGAGATGCACCATCACATTCCATATATTTGATATTTTCATCTTCCTAATAAAGTTAATTAATAATTATTGATTTAAGATTAATTTGAGGTTTGAATAATGAACTAGGTTAGACATGGTGTTGATAGAATACGTGCATTTAAAAAAGAATGATATACTTTTATGATAAAAAACTTTGACACGCTTTCTTTTGTCTATTTTTGGCTGGCTAGCCTCAATAACCAAGTGCATTTTGATGACTCTAATGATGAAACATATGAATTCAATTAAATTTAAACGACTAAAAATAAATAAAATAAAATAAATTGAATTTCAATATATCCATATGAATTTACTAATAAAACACGGATCGAATAAATTGAAATTGGGTAAAATAAGATCTTGGCCCATGTGGCCCATATTTAGTTTCCCCCCCTAAATTTCAACACATTTCTAATTTAATGATAATTATGTCAACTTAAAATATAAATCATAATTAAAAGTATTTTAGTAAAAACACCCTCTTAATATTTAGGAATAAGTAGATTCTTTAATTCATGTGTTCAAACTTAAAACATTAATTATTTAAAACTGGAGAGTAATAAATTAAGTAATAACATGTTTAGATTAAAAAAATTAATATCAATAATTAATGTCTTGAATAAAAAGATATTGATAAGTAATATGACTAGACTACCTTTAAATATTTTCAATTAAAAATATATTAATTTAAAAGTATTTTTTTATTAGTCCTAAAGAGACTACTGTATTTGACTTGTCTTGATCCAAGTACCTTATCTTTAGTAGCAGCTTCTTCTCTGTTTCCTTTTCTATTTTTCCTAAAATACCCTCAAGAAGTAAGATTTGTAACATATTTAAAATATGAAAAAATAAACACACGAAAATCGCTCTTAGGACAGGTTTCACGTGGGGTTAGATATCGAAGAATCTAAGATAAAAATCACATTTGTGCCTAATACAAAAGGTAACAGGGAACTTCTTCAGCTGAATTTCAATGCCACCCACACTGATCGTTGGAAAAACACCAGGGAGAACTATGAACGCCTTGATTCTAAGCCGTACGAAATCTGTTTCAATACCATATTTAGTCACGCAAAAATCTTCTTTCATGCTATAGCGTGCTTTTTAGTGCATTAATTGCTTTGAGGGATTACTTGTAAAAACAAAGAAAGAAGCAATGAGTTGGGCGCGTATGGAGATTCAACATAATCTGTGTATACATTTTAAAAAAATAAGTAACCCTAAATATATAACGTCAAAGGAGGTTCGGATGAACCACTTTACTTTCACTTGGCTTTGCTTCTGGTCAAGACAATGCAAGAGCTTATTTAGTAATCAACTTTCATCTTTTACAATTAATTATTCTCTTTGTTTCAATTTATATACACGAATCTATTTAATGGATAAGAAGTTTAATTAATTGAGAATTTTTTTTTGAAACTTACAATCTTAAATATGTTATAATAATATTTTATGTTTTTACAAGATTTTTTATACTTATATGTCATTAATATTTGTCATGTGTCTATAACAACTTCTTACTAAAAGTACTAACCACATTTAAAAAGAATTTATTTCTTATTCACACAAACAAAAAAGGAAATTAGGTTCATATAAAATCAAAGAAAATAATATTAATTAGTATTTATTAGTATCAAATAAATAAATTATTAGTGCATGCACCACATAATTACTGTTCAATCTTGACTCAAAAATCAGTCAAATCTGTTCACTATTTAGTCAAAATTTGTGTACACAACATGTTCATTATTGGAAACAATTAATTAAATATATATACTTTATTTAATACCAATTAATTCTATTTCTCACATAGCCATAATTAGTATATATATATTAGAAAGCCAAGTCTATAAATTACTAACTCCTAAACCAAAATTATTAGGGCAAAAAAAATAAAAATGAGTCCATCTTCATTAGCCATGTCCTTCTTCTTTTTCAGTATTATTTTTAGCTATATATTTAAAATAATATTACAAATATTCCCTCAATCAAAATTACTAAACTCCATAGATTTCATATTTTCTCAATTGAAATGGGCATGTAATGTTGTTCTTTTTCAATCTTTCTCTCATTCTTCGTGTAGTAATTACAATTTCACGATTAATTCTGAAGGTGCACCTCATCATTATCATCGTGATAATAGTGAGCTTAGAGTAACGCATTTCGAGCATGATAATTTGGAGGATTCATCATTAGTGGAATGTGCAATATGTTTGTGCAAGATTGAAGATGGAGAAGAAATTAGAGAACTAAATTGTGATCATCTTTTTCATAGGGCTTGTTTGGATAGGTGGATGAATTGTGGACATATGACTTGTCCATTATGTAGAGATCATCTAATTAAGCCAAACACAATTTTCTCAGAGTTTCAACAAGATTTTATCAATTTGGATTTGTTATCAGGTAGATCAAGAGATCGTTGTGAATGGTGGCTAAGGTGAATCTATATATCGAAATTGCGTTGAAAGGGTAAAATTGTAAATACATAATTGTTGTAGACAATATATATGGAAGCTAGCATGACAATGGTTGGGCATTGTTGATTTATTTGATTTATTTCTCTTTGAATATATGTTTGAAACCGATTAAAAGAGAAAATGTCATATAAATCGAGACAGATGAAATAGTACTTACAATTTTTCAATTTTGAATTGAAACTTTTCTCATTTCTATGATGTTGTGCTACTTAATTAAAAATAAGAATATAAGATAAGAATAAACACAATAGCGGAACCACCTTGTAAGAATTTCCTTTAGCGAAAAATTATATTATTTATATATTTAATTTATGACCATTATGCATGTGTAAAGCCTCCAAATCATAATATTTAATTAGTTCAGTCAATTTCTTTTTGTAAATATTTACGGGTGTCCCAAACTTAGGTACTCGTTTAGATTAATTTAAATTCACATCATGAAAAATTTACTCTTATAAAAAATATTTTCAATGGGAAGTTCCTCGAAAATTAACAATTTTCTGATAGCGAATTAAGAAGGAAACATTCCTTATTAGAAATCTATTTATTTGTGATGTGTGCTCAAACCCAAAACATTTGATAAGAACGGAAAAATTATTTGAAATCTTATTAAAAATAGTTAGAATTTGATATTAAAAATATTTCATCACTAAAATGAATTTCTCATGATTCAATAAACTCTTCTAATAATGATTAGGAGAAAAAAAAGGATAAATTTTAGACCGAAAAGAAAAATTCGTCGCAATAGAATATTGGAGAAATAATTTCTTTTTGTAGAAGTGGCGATCATTCTCAAAAACGAAAAAGACTGAGATGAGGGAAGCCCTATGAATCACTAGCTAGAAAGATAGGATTCTTCATACAAAGCTAATCGGAAATCTTCTTTCCAAACTCGCTGAACACAAAAGAAAAGACGAAAGACTTTCCACACAGTACTATTACAAAATTACTATTTTTTAATTTAAATTTTCTATCGAAAAACATTTAGTGACTATTCTAACAAATATTTCGATCGAGTCGGTGAGAATAACCTTTGTTTACCCACTTTGAAAGGTGAAGTTGAAAGGACATAATGGATTTGATGGTGACATTTGATAGCATTGCAAAATCCAATATAATTCTATTCAATTGTTCACATGCATATTTCACAAATTGAATAATTAAATTCAACATGTTCAATTAATAGAATTTTTTATATATATAATTTCTTAACATCAACTTAATTATAAAAAACAATAAATAAAGTCAGGCATGCACCACATAATTGTTCAATCTTGACCAAAAGACACTACTTTAGCAACAGAAAAATCAATTAAATATATATAAATATATATGCCCTATATTCAAAATTTGTGTACATAACATGTTCAATGTTGGAAGGAATTAAATAATTTCAATCTTTTTCTCTCTTATTGTAGTAATTACAATTATACGATTAATTCTGAAAGTGTACCTCATTGTCATGATCATAATGAGTTTAGAGTAACGCTTTTCGAGCTTTCTTTGAGCTTCATCATCATCAAGAAGTGATCCATTTAGATTTCTCTTCAGGGAGATTATTACGAGATCGTTGTGAATGGTGACTAAGGTAAATTTTAAAAAAAATGCGGAGAGGGTAAAATTATAAATTTACATGTGAAGTTGGCCATGCCATGGTGATATTTGAAGTTGGCTCCATTACATTTGATTTATTCAATTCATTTGAGTACTCATGATTTATAACTCTTTGAAAATCAAAGGGAAAATATAAATTTATTGTTAGTTTTTATGGTCCACGTATGTTAATTTTATGGTTCATGTTAATATTAATTTTGGTTTAATATTTAATTACTAACTAAATTCTAATTGGATAATAAATGACGGAAGTTTATTTTAGTTGAAACTATCCACTATTCGACTTCCTATATTGGTGGAAGTTTATTTTAGTTGTAACTTACCTATGTTGGTGGAGGTTTATTATGGTTATAACTTTCACTACCTATGGGAAGAATATCGTACTTTCCATCATTGCTATTCTCTAATAAATCAATAAAAGGAATCCATCACCGCTATTATGAAAGAAATCAATAAAAAGAAAAGAGAGAGAAAATTAACATTTTGTCAAGAACAAGAAATAACTTCCGCTCAAGTCAAGTCAAGTCAAGATCATATGACTGATTTTGATATATTTTCTTGACTGAATCAATGTAAAGAAGATTTACGTGAAAAACATATAATTTCACAATCTTGAATTTATGATAGGATTATATATTAGATTATTTATATTTGACAATCTGAATTATATATATTTGTCGTTTTCCTTTAATTATTTGGTGTAATCATGACAATTGACAAGCGATGAAGCAATGAGGATTCCTCTATATAGTCTTTTTTCTTTCTTTCAAGATTTTTATAATTAATCCAATTTGTTTGGGACAGAGACATATATAATTATAGTTATTCCAACAGATTTATCATTTTAGAAAATCGAGAAAGAAACAATGATATTATTATTTTCAATTTTATCCGTTGCGCAAATTGAGCATTAAGTGGAGAGAAAATAATATGATGATGAATCTTAGAAAATATTATAACACTAATGAAATATGATTTTCTCATTAAAATAAAAATAATCAAATCAAGTCATTTACAACTTTACCCTCAATGCTTCTATAAACTTACGATTTTATCCTTGATCTCCGCGCTGTTTTTATAAATTTACCTTAATCACCATTCATAACGATCTCGTAATAATCTCCCTGAGGAGAAATCTAAATGGATCACTTCTTGATGATGATGAAGCTCAAAGAAAGTTGTGTTTGGCTTAGTTAGATGATTTCTACATAATGGACAAGTCATACGTCCACAATTCATCCACCTATCCAAACAAGCCCTATGAAAAAGATGATCACAATTTAGTTCTCTAACTTCTTCACCATCTTCAATCTTGCACAAACATATTGCACATTCCACTGATGAAGAATCCTCCAAATTATCATGCTCGTAACGCGTTACTCTAAGTTCATGACGATCATGACCATGAGGTGCATCTTCAGAATTAATCGCGAAGTTGTAATTACTACCAGAGGAATGAGAGAAAGATTGAAAGAGAACAACATTCCATGCCCATTTCAATTGACAAAATATGAAGTCTATGTAGTTTAGTAACTTTGATTGAGGGAACATTTGTAATATTATTTTAAATATATAGCTCAAAATAATAGTTAGAAAGAAGAAGGACATGGCTAATAAAGACGGACTCATTTTCCTTCGACTAAATCAGAAGCTTAATTCGAAAGACAAAAAAATAAGTGATTTTGTGTAGGGGAATAATGTGCTTTTTATAGTGGAGTAAAAGTTGTGCCTCAAGAATTGAGAGCAATTAACACATGTTAAATTATATATATTATTTGTGAGTGCTATTTTCTTTTAATTTATGGTGTCTATACACTCTAGGTCAATAAAAGTGTCCCAGCAAGTTTAATCAAGAAAATGAGAGAGTATTATTGAGGGGTGTGACAAGATAAATATTTTTTTTTTTTGTAAGTATAAAATATACATTTTGTATATATTTTATAAATTAGATGGTCGAAGATTGATTGCAAATAGGAGTGGCAAATGTAGTTTATTTTCACCGATTATATCCAGCTTGTCTAAAAGATGAACAAATATGTAGTTTGAAATGATTAATGAAAAAAATTATCATAATATTTTTTTATGCCTATATATATAGGTTAACTATCACTAAATTGTGTTTAAGAGTTTTTTTATATTAATAGCAACTATGTCATAATGTTTCGATTATTAAAAAAATGAAACAATACCTTAGTCCATAAAGCACGCTATGTTATATTAAAAGCCAAATAATTTTAGCATAAGATGTCAACCAAATTTAATTATATTAGAAGAGTTTGAATTCTCTTTTAGCAAATTGATCATTTTAAATATTTTTTTAAAATTTTTATATGATTGTACATCTATGGTTCTCATATCATGAATGCATTGGACTGTAGTGGCACATGAACATTTAATATCACATAACAATCCAAGCTGACGAGTATTTTTTAATGAATAATTATTAATTTTAGTGATATATTTTATTTATTACTAATTATAGTAATACATAGCATTACTATGATAGATCTGTACTTGAGTTAAAAGTGAATTATGCATGCAATATAAATGTATTATAAGTGTTTAAAAATAATCGTGTTTGTTTGGTAAGAAATTAACACGATGTGTATTAAAGTGTGTGATAAATGTATTATCTATCAATAAAACTTGTATTATGTATGTTATATAAATAGTTCTCTGTAATATGCATTAAAACAATATTATAAATGTTCATAGAAAGGATATGACACTGTTTTGTATCACCGAGGACATGACCTTAGATAGAAAGGAGTGAAAGTCGCGTATTAGGGTAGAAGGTTAGCAACCTTGTGTTATAGTAGGTTAGTAGTTGTGTCGTTATATATTGTGTTGTTATTGTCCATCATTTTATTTTGTTACTTTTATTATTGCTATATATTTTTATTTGTTGTCTATTCTAGTCATTTCATATCTAGTATTTTCTACTTTTGGGGATGATTTTTTGAGATGAGGGTCTTCCGAAACAACATCTCTATCTCTATGAGGTAATGGTAAGATCTACACACATCTTTCCCTCTCCAGACCCTACTTGTGGAATTTTCACTAGGTATGTTGTTGTTGTTTGTTGTTCATCGAAAAAAAATTATTTTTACTATAGATGGTAAATATTTTATTAATATAATATATCTACGTAAGTTTTGAAGTCTATATAGTTTAGTATCTTTGATTGTGGAAACATTTCTAATGCTTTTCTTGTAGATGTGATTTCTTCATTTTTATCAGATATTTTAGTTTTGAACCCTTCAAAATGAAGAAATTCCTCGTAGAAAGTACTTTTTTTAAAAATGAATTATTATTTTTCTGATAAATATCTCATAAAAATTACTAATTTTTAATAGTAAATTAATATTTTATACTTATGATGTGAATTTGAACTAGTTAAATTGATATCAATAGTTATAAAAAAGTTGAGTGAACTAAATTTTATGATTTGACATCTTTCCACACGCATAATACTCACAAAATAGTGGTTAAATTCTTTTAGTAGCATAGCCCACAAAGTAAGATTTAAATAATAAATGATGAATTTTTTAATTTATATTAATCACCAACAACACTAACCCTATCAACCATGTCATGATTTTTGTATTATAAAATTATAAATAGCTTAGTTAGTCCATAAAGGAAGCTATTGTCAGAGAGTAGTAAAAAAATAAATAAATTATTTTTGTTGGATGAACTTGAATTCTTCTTTAGAAAAATGATGTGCTAATTATAAATTATTAAATATAAGGACTTCAAATCGGATGTGATAACATTTGCTTTAGCTTGTTAAGGCAAGTTATCCTAAAGTAACAGTAATATCAATAAAGAGAAAAAAAAAGAAGAAATAAGGCGAAAGTAATAGCGTAAAATTAATTTAATAAATGATCATAAAGTCACAATAATAAAAATAAATTAAAATCAGATGTTATATGTATAAGCTTTTAAAGTACACCAAAATTAAAAGAAAGTACAAATCTCAAATGTATTTGTATCTCGAACGGAACAAAAACATCATTAGGGACTCAAGAACTCGCTGTGAAGACAAGCAAACTATCTCTCAAGACTCCAAAGTAAACTTGGACCGTAAATAGGAAAAATATACTCAACTGAATCTAGGTTCACAACCTGCACAAATGTAGAAATAAAGAATAAGTACCCAACAATACAGTATTCAATAACTAAATTACTAAATACAAAGTAAAGTAATGAAGAGCGTACATACTCCTAACACACCAATCAAACCTCCTTAACTATAACGTGCAAGTAAATAAGCCCAACCTAATATTTCATAATATACTTAATTAGCACATATCTCAAAAATAAATCACAACAAATGCATACCAATAACACCAAGTTCACAAATTGATAGCATCACTGAAAATGGGTGTCCACAATTCACAACAACGAAATGAAATGCGAAATGATGCAATGAAATGTCAAATATCGTGATTCATGTTTATTTTATGATACACATTTGCTGAAATTCAGATCTGAATCTATGAGGGACTATCAAATCCATATACACGCCGGAAGAGACCTCAACCATCAATATACTCGCCAGAAGAGATCTCGACATTAAATATCTATCGAAGAAGACCTCGACACTAAACATCAATCGGTAAAGACCTCGGTTCCAAGTTATCAAGTTGCTTTTTCATTATCCCTTCTTATCTTGTTAGATCATTTATTCGAGTAATTCATCCCATAACCACATCTCATCACTCTACAACACACAAAATAAGAAAATATAAAGACTTACATACTTAATTAAGATTTAGAAATTAACTTGTCTCAACTAATCGAACAATCACTTCAGGATTTGAGCTTTTTTCTTTCGTTAGAAATCAATGTATGTAATCTAATCAAATAAATAATCACAATAAGATTTCAAAACGAACAGTATCCATATTACTATTTATCTAGCGTAGACCTAAAAACACTCAATTCTATAATCAACTCCTAAATACCAAGGTTAGTATTAAATCTCAATTTCTCCAAATAACATAAATCTAATAGTATTCATACGATACAATACGCCTAATATTTAATTACTTATATCAATATGTAAAAACTTAAATTGACCTTGTCAAATTTTGATCAAATACTTAGCATTTCTCTCTTGATCATGAGGTGAGGCTCCTTTAAAGAGCTTGAGGTGAGCTTAATTAAGATTATTTGTCCAATAATGCAATTCAAGGAATGTCACGATGGAACTTTTTAAATTTCTTTTATCTTAATCAGATGTTTTTAATTTGAGCTATGTCAATAAAGAGCAATTATATTGAGATTGAAGTCTTTTTCTCCATGTAAATATGTAACATTGAAATAAGTATTGCTAATTAAAATGAAATGATTGAATAAAATCATATGTATTCATTGTTTCCTCACTCTTCAAAGAGTTCATTACATAAATAAATCAAATAAATAAAACTAATGCCAAAATTAACCCACGTTACAACAATTATTTACAACTATACCCTTTCTGCATGGCTTGATATATTTACCTTAGCCACCATTCACAACGATCTCTCGATCTCCCTGAGAAGAAATTCAAATTGATCACATCATGTTGAAGCTCTGAGTATATTGTGTTTGGTTTAATAAGATGATTTCTACATAATGGACAAGTCATACGTCCACAATTCATCCACCTATCCAAACAAGCCCTATGAAAAAGATGATCACAATTTAGTTCTCTAACTTCTTCACCATCTTCAATCTTGCACAAACATATTGCACATTCCACTGATGAAGAATCCTCCAAATTATCATGCTCGTAACGCGTTACTCTAAGTTCATGACGATCATGACCATGAGGTGCATCTTCAGAATTAATCGCGAAGTTGTAATTACTACAAGAGGAATGAGAGAAAGATTGAAAGAGAACAACATTCCATGCCCATTTCAATTGAGAAAATATGAAGTCTATGTAGTTTAGTAACTTTGATTGAGGGAACATTTGTAATGTTATTTTAAATATGTAGCTCAAAATAATACTAAAAAAGAAGAAGGACATGGTTAATGAAGATGGACTCATACTTTCTTTTGGTGTTTTTTTGGTTAATTTTGATGTAAGGGAATAATGTGCACACTATAGATTTATATAGAGTTGATGTTATAATAAAATAAAATAAAATATTTACCAATTGTTTAAAATTAAAACATGTTGTACACAAAATTTGAATGTAGGGCAACTGATTTTGACTAATGTAAGAATTTTTTATTTTAAGAAAAAGTGTGGGGGCGCCGTCTTTGTTGCCAAGAAGGAATGATTAGTATTATTAAATTAAATTAAATAATGTTTAAGTTAATTTGATTATACAAAGGAAAAAAAGTGTGTGTGTGTGTGTGTTTTTGGAAATTTGGAGAAGAAAGAAGAAAGTAGCTAGCATGCAAATTATGATATTAAAAAATAGCCAAAATAGTTTGTAAAAGGCTTAGCAACTATTAATATTAAAGAACACTATTTTTTATTTGGAAAACTGATGTAACTAGACAAATATATGATATGTATTTACATTATATAATTATAGTTTGAAAAAATTACAATTTATAGCTATAGTTAGAGTTTTGTTGGTATTTTCTCTCTTCTCTCTCGCCTCTCTCCTCTTTCTCTGCAATTCTTGTCAGATATACAATTATATACTTGTACCAGTTGTAGATATACAATTATTTTGACAAATATACATAGTCAATTTGACAGATATACATATACAATTTGCCTTTCTCCACTCTCTACCCTCTCTCGCTCACCTCTCTCCTCCCTCTCTCGATCTCGCTTGCCAGATATACAAATACATATGTATATTAGTTACACATATACAATTATTTGACAGATATACATACAATTTGACAAATATACATATACAATTCGCCTCTCTCCTCCCTCTCTCGATCTCGCTTGCCTCTCTCCTCCCCTCCAGGTCACATAGCCGAAGTTATGCCGTGTAATTATGTAAAATATAACTATTTGACTATATTAAATTTCAAGCCTAGACTATTTATAAAAATTTCCCTTTTTATTTTAGTGAAGTAAAATTCAACCTTCAAAATATTTCAATGTCAATTAAAAAATAATTGACAATTTTGTATTTAATTTTGATCTTCTTTTACCAGCACATGATGAGCAGCACAACTATTTTGAGAAAAGGTGAAGGAAAAGGATTAGAAAAAAAGAAATATAGAAATTGAATAAGTTGAAGTTCAATTTATAATCAATATAAAGATAATTTATACAACCATTCATTTATAGTTAAAAAAAATATAATTAAAAATAGTTATTTTCTTCATGTCAATTTATGTGAAGGAATTCGGAGTATGTTTATTGAAACAGTTAATTTTGATCATGATAATTAGTTTAGTTTCTTCGAGTTTTTTAAAGTAAAATTTATATAATTAAATATTAAACGAAAAGCACTACAAGCCCATATATATATAGATAGATAGATCGATAGATGAATATGTAGATCGATAGATAGATGGGGCATGACGGGGCGAGGGGTGGGGGCAGTCAAACTTCATTGTGACAACGTTTGTCTGAAAATTTCATGGTTGCTCTAATGAAATCTTATAATTTGGGTGGGAATTGCTTATCAAAAGATACTAAAACGGACATAAAATAATTTTTGGGAAGCCTTACATATATATTGTAGGCTGTAGCATGAAAATTTCTTGAAGGATTGAAGGATCTTGTTCAACCCTAACCTTTCCCTTTTCTCCCCAATATCTGTTCTCTGATAGATGCATATGTGTTTGAGAAAAGAATGAACGTGGGTTACTATTATTGAAGCGAAAACAATGGGGTTTGATCTAGGAGGAGCGAAAAAAAAAGGGAATGCCTTTGCTTAAAATTGAAAATCAAATATTGTGATAGAACAAGTCCACGATAAAAATTTGTTCCATTTCAGTGTATTTTTTTAGTGAAACACATAAAACACATGTACTTAATGTGTTTTATGGACAAACGGATCATCAACACATAAAACACATGCATCGAGTGCGTTTATGAACAAAGGGGTAAATAAACTAAGTTTAGGCAAGCCCGCCATGCAGACCTCTCACGTACTCTTTCTAGTCAAACAACTTTGTCTCAAAAAATTATCTTTCAAATTTCTTGATAAAAAATTCTACTGAGACCATTTTTAAATTTATTTTTGAACCTTTTGACATTATACATTCTTTGCTAAATTATCCACCACTTGATTGGTTTCACGATAGCAATAATGAATCTCACCATTCAACTAACTCAATATATATTAAAAAAAATCATCAATAACTTGTCATTCTTTTTTTTCTTCAACTTCGAAAAAGCTAAAAAAGATTACAGTCTTTTAAAAATAATCTCACTTACGTCGATTTGGAGAAAAAAAAAATACACTTGAGCACACTTTTTCGGATTATTAAATTTTCATCATGTTAGTGCCTTCTTTTACTAAAAAATTAGCACATCTATTTGTCACTCTCTAAATGTGTTTAATCCAGGCCTTGTTGCATTCAACAAAAATCTACTATATTCAATAATATCTCTAAAAGGATTATATTGAATATTTTATCACTAGAGACAGAATAAGAGTAATAGTTAGGTTCATCTGAATTCAATACTTCTGACTCCAAGTATAAATTTATGTAAAATTTCATAAAATTTGCAATTTAATTTTTAAAAAGAAAGTGTGTCTAAAAAGTAACTGAAACTATTTTTCAGAAGCTAAAGAAAATGATTTTTCACAAAACATTCTTTTTTGAAAAACACTTCCGAGAAAAATACATTTGAAATAACCTTTTAAAAACTTGGTCAAGTATTAATTAATGCTCAAAAATATTTTCTTCAAAAAATTTTAAGCCAAACACAAATCATTTTTCACTAAAAATATTTAAAAAAAACACTTTTCAACATAAATTAATTTTAAAAATTAAACCAAAAATCCTATATAAATCTTGAATTAGTATTTGATAATTAAACAAAATCCTTATAGGAAAAGGATTTCCAAAGCACCAAAAATAAATCAATATAAAGCGTTCGTTTTTACAATTTTTTAAAAAAATAATAAAAAATTCTCAGTTTAAGATTTTTCCCCAAATCCCAGCCATGGCGCGTAACCAAGAGAAATCACAATCTATGTTGAACCGGTACATCTCATCGGAGAAACCCGAACACCGCCGCCGCCGCCGCCGCCCGTATTTGGCCTCGGAGTGCAGAGATTTACCTGAAGCAGACAAATGGCGGCACCAAATCATGCGTGAAATTGGTCGATTTGTACTCGAGATCCAAAACGAAGGACTCGGTGAACACCGATTACGAGATATGAACGATGAGATTAACAAGTTGATTCGAGAGAAATCTCATTGGGAGAAGAGGATTATTGAACTCGGTGGACCGAATTACATGGTTTATTCGGCGAAGATGACGGATCTAGATGGAAACATTGTTGATGTACCGAATTCAGGCGGAGGACGTGGTCCTGGTTATAGATATTTTGGCGCTGCGAAGAAATTGCCTGGTGTTAGAGAGTTGTTTGAGAAACCTCCAGAATCGCGAAAAAGAAGAAGAAGAACGATACATGAGATGTACAAGAGGATTGATGCTAGTTACTATGGATATATAGATGATGACGATGGAATACTGGAAAAATTGGAGGAACAAACGAATTTGTTCGAGGATGCGATCGATCATGAGGAAAGAGAAGAAGAGTTTTCGGTACATGTGCCATTGCCGGACGAGAAGGAGATCGAAAGAATGGTGGTGCAGCAGAAGAAGATGGAAATACTGAAGATGTATGTTAGTGAAGAGTTGATGGAAGAAGAAAGGGAAGCTAAGGCCATGCTTAACATTCAAAGGTAGGTCTTGATGAAACTTTTTCTAGTAATCATGGTGTTGAATTCAGTTTATTGAGTGCAGCTTCGGAATCCATGTACAGTGAAGATTATAGAAAAGAGTAGAGACATAATACATAAACATGTTTGTTTTATTTGATATTTTATATATTAAATTATATAACCTATGTCCTAGGTCTTTGGTGACCCTTTGGGCCTTTGATCTTTAATTAGCCTTTTAATTAATTAGATTTAAAATTAAAAAAAAATACTATAATAGATATAGATACTCCATCAAACAATACAACGACATGGTTTTACATTCTTGGTGAAAAATTGAAGTGATTCTTGAGAACACTTGCAAAAGAAATATTCTAATGATTGTGTATCTTAAGGTGATACTTTAAATGTTAAAAAAAATTTACGATTAATTTACTATACAGATACCAAAGAGAAGCTGATATGTTCGGGATGATTTGAAAAAATCTAATTTTGATTATACATTATAAAATACTCAAAAAATGAAATGATTATAATATTTAAAGAACAACCTACCAAACCGTTCCATTGACACACCACAATGGATCCAAAATTCCAAAATTTAGTTACAGATGAAGGATTTAACATGGTAAGTACATTTTATTAATGTAATTAAAGGCAGATTATAATCAATATTAAGCTTCATACAAAATGGATAAAAAATTTGAAGACTTCAAACCAACTTAACAGTCTCGTTGTCTCCTCGATATATCCCCGCAGCATCAAGAAGCCGCGAATGTTCTGTCACAGAAACCAATGAATTCGCGACAATGGCACCATTAGCAGCGACTGCAGGTACTCCAATGCCAGGCCAAGTAGTGTCTCCATAGCACATGAGTTGTGGAATTGGTGTTTGAGTGTCCAAGAAATGTGCCTTTAACTGCAGACGATAAATCAGTTGGTTTAGAACGATTGTGATGTTATTATAAAAGCATTATACATAAATAGACGCTCAAACTTGGCCTCAGCTGGCAAGTAAACATACTCGTCTCCACTTAGTCAAATAAACACTCCAACTTACAAGAAGATACTTTTCTTTAACTAGCATAGCAGTGTTAGTGAGGCCTCACATATGTGATTTTAATACAAGCCTGAAATACAGATGAGCATATCGAAAAATAAATACAGATAACTGAAATAAGTACAATAGCAACAGATGAGCATGTTCTGGTGTAGACGAAAAATGAATGAGTGAAAAATGTACTCAAAGAGAACATACCAGTTAAGATCAAAGAGATGATCTTGTAGCCCAATCTGGAGGTTGTATGGTGACTGTGAACGCGTCATTTACCATGTCTTCTTGTTGCATTCTTTGAATTTCCAAAGCCGAATTGGCAACACACCAGCTACATCTATTTACTTCAATGGTTTTTATAGATATAGCTTCACCAAAATGAGAAGGGATTTCCTCAAGCCGCTCACACTTGGTTAAACTCAAAATTTCAAGCTCAGGAAAAGCATCATCGGAGATGAACCATTGTGAAAAGTTGATATTGTCCAATTTTAAGTACTTGAGTTCAGGGAACGCTGAATCTTTCACTTCCCAATGGTCCCCTTCAAAGGCTCGGAAAAGTAACTTTAGAATCTCCAAGTTAGGCAATTCTCCGATGATAGAAATTTCAGACCAGGGAAGACGAAACTTGGACAAAGTCAATTCCCTTAGTTTTGAGGGGAAATTGAACTCATGTGGAAGTTTTGCTGGATAACTGTTGGACACCAGCTTGACTGATTCAAGACGACTTAGAAACTCTAATCTCGGAAAAAGAACACCCCTTCCCTTCAATTTCTCCGAATAACTAAAAGTCCCAAAAAATATACAACTCAACCTTCTCAAATTTGGCATCTTTGCCAAAATTGTCTCAGCATCTTCACCATAAGAGAGGCGTGGCGTGGAAAAGGTTTCCAAATCATTTAACTGAGAGTTAGAAAGTGATTCAACGATGTTCTTATCCAAATTAAATGAAGCACGGCGTTTTACAAGTAGATGCTTCAATTTGACCAACTTCAGAAGAGAAAAAGGCAATATCACCTCACCTCCTAATCCCCTTACCACAAAAGTTTCTAGATTCTGAAGTTTAGCTATAAATGAAGGAATCGAATTTGCATCAGTTTGAATAGCCAAGTA